>PVIC010002116.1:56349-81608 GCA_004025085.1 Thryonomys swinderianus
GAAAGGGCCAAGAGAACCACGCTGTCAGAACGGGTTCTCTAAAATGCGATGTCAACGTAATTCCCCTGAATGGTACCGACCGAGTAGAAGGCAATATCTAAATTAGCAGAGCATGGTGGGGAGGGGAAGCAGGGAAAGACGCACGCCCCAGTGGGCACCCCAGTGGTGGTCCATTGGTTAGAGGGTAGTCCCCTGAGCTGCCTCTCAGAGGTGCCCACCCCAGGGCTGTGGTCACCAACGGCAGACTCGGGCACACACAGGTGTGAAAACCCCTGTACTCTCGCCAGTGTCTTTATTCTGTAATGTCTAAAGGTTTGAGAGCAGTGAAAAATATTCCCGTAAAATATTTTTTTTAAGCCTGAAGGGTGGAGAGGGGACGAAACAGATGTACAACGTACACGACGGTGAGGTTTCCTGACCAGTGTGCCGAGACTCCCACAGCTGGTGAGGACTCTGACCTCTCGTGACCGGCACCGCGGGGAGGGCAGTGAGCACAGCTGGAGGAGAAGCCGTGCTCCGACTGACTGAGGGGACCTTCGCTTCTGCGGCATGGGCGTTGTGTGATCATTGCATTGTGACTGAGCGACTGAACAAAGGAACCATTCACAGAGCCGGAGATTGATTCTGCATCATGCAGGGGAAAGGACAGCCACGTGGGACACCAGGTGATCAGACAGCAGCCTGAAGGAGGAGACGGGCCTGGCACCTGGATCGCCCCGTGTCCTGTGTGCCCGCTGGGTTCCGGGTACTGACCTGTCCCGAGCCGTGACAAGGAGCATTTGTGCCCTTGCAGCCCCCCGAGGCGAATCACAGATGAGGAAGTCGGGGCACAGAGCAAGCAGGTAAGTAAACAGTAGGCCAGGAATTAGCCTAGCCTGGCTGCAAAGCCTGCTCTGCCAGCTTCATCTCAGCTGCTTCTAAACGGCAACAAGAAAAACCCACGCAAAATAATCCCCCAAAAGTACGGACAAACCCAGTGGGTCGTGAGACAGAGCACTCCCACCATGGGGATCCTCTGCTGCACGCTGGAAGCCACTCAAGTCTGCCGGAACCCCACCCTGTTCTGTTTCACCCAATGAGGAAGCTTCCGGGGTCACTAAGGTCCAGCCCTGGGGGACCTGGCAGAGCCAAGCAGGGCGCCACATGCTGCCCTGACAGGTTTAGAACGCGCAGGGTTCAAATGCAACTGATAGGACAAGACTGAAAGCGTATGCTGTAAACTACATCATGTGCTTCCTTCATCCCAGCTGCCCTCTCGAGGTCATGTGCAACACACCTTGTGCCGCACAAGCTCCCCCAGGTTCCCATCCTCAGTGGGGAAGTTCTGGCTGCTGCATTGGCAAGAACACTGCCGCTCACCGCGCGACCCCGAGCCCCAGGCCCTCGGCAGGGAAGTGCAGGCTGGTAACCAGCAGGTCTCTGAGCACCTGCTGCATCAGAGGCTAAAACTCCCAGCTGCCACTCGGCACAGGCGGAAGCCATTCCTGTGGGTGGCAGGCATTGCATAAAAAATATCCAGTTGCCCCTGGCACCTTTCAGTGACTCTGTAGCTATGCTCCACTTCCTGACAGTCACCTGAAAGCCATGTGGTCCAAGAAAGACATTCTTATGCACTTAAGAGTTGTTTCTTGGCACCAAAGCTCCTGCTGACATCTGTACCAAAGGACTGACGTCCCTTGAGTAAAGGGCGACATCTAGTGGGCATAATTTGCAGTGTAGGAGAGGCCACCATGTTACAAAACACTGCGGGCTGCACTGAGACTTGAAGTGGGGCTAGAAAGAAAAGCCTTTCAACCAAGTAACCAGGTAACCTGTAACCCGAGCCACCTGCCCAGGTCTTCAGAGCACAGGCCTATTTTGAGCAAAGTTCGTTCATTCACCCACTTACTCAGCCCACACTGATATTAGATGTCTACTGGACGGCCCTTGCAACCTGTGCGTACTTTCAGGGCTCCTAGAGCTCAGTGGAGGCTTAGACCAGTCTATGGCCACACCACCCTGAACACACCCAATCCCCAATCTCATCTGATCTTGGAAGCTAAGCAGAGTCAGGCCTCATCAGTAGTACTTGGATGGAGACCTAGACCAGCATGATCAGTTAGAACACACAGTGATAAGAACTATCCAGACCATGCTGCAGGGGCTCTGGAAGAGGTGCGTAAATGAAACTTTGGGTGAGAGGAAGACACGTTTACACCATTGGTCCTGCACAGGCACCCACATCTGGCCTGCAGATTGTGTTTTGCTTGGGCTGTGCAGTGTTTTCTAAACCCTACATTAGTTGCCAGTGCTTAAAATTGGCATGAAAAGTGAGACTTCGGCTTCCTTTGGAAAGTAGGAAGACCTGACTGTACTAGTTCCACGATCCTGCCAGGTGACATTCAGCCTGGTGTGGAGAAAACATCTTTCCTAATACCTCTTCCTAACAGCCAATAATCTAATTATCCCAGTGGCGTTGTGGTAGGTTCCACATGAATAGGGTACAGAACTCAAAACCACAACAGCAGTCACTGAAAAAGAAATCTACTGCTCCCTTATTCCACACCAAGCAGTTCTCTTATAGAAAAGCACCTGCCTGCCAGTTAGATTATATAATTATGTTTCCTGCACACACAGTTTACACAAAAATTAATTTTATCTATATTAAAATTGTATACATGAGGTACAAGATGATAAACATATTAAAAGAAAAGTAAGTTGTCAACAAAAATATATCTAAAGTACAGTCAAAACTCAGACATCCCCAAAAGATAAGTTGATACTTTTTTGTATCAAAATGGGTACAAGTTGCCCTAAGAGATTTATGGCATGTGCTACTGCTGTGGAAAATGGGAAACAGAACAGAGTTGACCTATACAGTAAAGTGAAACCTTAGTGACAGCGTTATATCTCAGTGTTTGGTGCTCCTATCACAGATTATGAAAGACTGGGTAATTTATAGAGAAAATATATTTCTTGCAGTTCTAGAAATGGAGGGGCTGGCACACTGAGGTCCCTCTTGCAGTGTGGCTGCAGGTGAAAAGCATCCTATGGATAAGAGACAGGGACAGAGCGCAAGATCCTAAGCAGGCACAAGTCCTTTTCTAGTTAGTACTGACTCTCGTGTGAGGTCAGGGTGGTACGGAAGCCCCATGCAACCCTCCTCTTCACTCTCGGTACAGAACACAGTACATCACATGAGATGCCCAACATTTTACTACATAGCACACTTTATGGTGGATAGTTTTTTCCAACTGTAGGCTAATAGAAGTGTGTTGGACCCACGACATTAGGGTAGGTTCACGTTATGATCTTTAGTCGGTTGGATGCATTAAGTGCATCTTGGACTTGTGTTCCCAATAATGAGGGATTTATGGAGACATAATCTCACTGTAAGTGGAAGGGCACCCATGTGCATGTGGATACTTCCTGTAACAGAGGCTGGATCACGTGGGAGAATTTGATTATGAGGCCCAACGCTTGCTGATGAACACCATAAAACGCTGGCAAGGACTCTGGGCACCAGACCTCTCATGGCATTGTTGCCAGAGATATCAATTCTACAACCACTTTAAGAAACAGGTGTCAATTTCTTATAAAATTAAATACATGCTTACCATGTGACCCACAATCCCCCTTCGAGGAACTGGCTCACGAGTAAAGAAAGTACTTCCCCAACACAAAGATGTGTACGCAGTATGCAGAGTTTTGTTCATAACAACTAGACCCAGATGCCCACATCAGCAGGTGGAAGAAAACCTTGTGACACAGACATTCTCAGGATACTGCCTGTAAAGCTGGGTGACGCTCTTAGCCAATCTTCCTGGGCCAGAGGAGATGACGAGGGCTCCCTCTCTGGCCAAACGCTGTGGTGCAGGCACAACATGTTCGATTTCTTGGTTTCAGTCTGTGCTCTTCCCTCCAGACCAGACCACCTATGCCTGGCCTACTTTGAAGACACGATCTAGTGCGCACAGTGTCTCAGGACTGTTTCCCCTGCAGTAACCTGTTTTCTTCAGCAGGGCTCCCCGAGTGCCACTGTCCATGGAGTGCAGAACCAGAGGAAGTGGAGTCACGGAGACAGTAAGAAGTACATCCGGGGCCAGGACATAGGGGCCAGTGGTTTTGTGGGAGAGACAGTTAAAACACCACTGAGAACTGTTACCCATGACAGTAAATGTTTCCAGTGTCCGCCGCCTGCTCACATTCAATAAAAGCAACAAGAAGCAGAGCTATGAAGGCACAGAACTTAATTAAAATCTTCAGATATGCCACATCTGTGGGTCCTCCGGGGCCCTCATTACTGGCACAAAGGACAGGCAATGCGAGCCAAGCTCCTCTATGATGTCACCCTCCAGAGACCAGGGCTCTGCTTTTGATTTCCCTGCCGTTCATCAGAAGCCATCACGATGCCACCAGACAGTTTTATCCTTTCATTAGGCACTTTTCTGCCTTCAGCATACAGCAGCATAGCATATAAGTGATACTAGCTTCCCTTAAAACAGGTCTTCTAATTGGATTTATTGGTAATTTCAGGCCTCCAAGCAGGCTCTTACCCATATCTTTCTCAATCTCATTGCTTTGCTCACAGATTCTGCAAGCTGTTACTCATGAAGTCTGGTCCAGCGTTTTCCTCATACTCCGTGTAACTGTAATATGTCAGCTGCACATGGATGGGGGGGTTGCTGGAGGGGTGCCAGTGCACACTCATAAATGTACATTCTCTTTGGGCCCTTGCACAGGTCCCAAAGAGAGTGCAGAACCAGAGGAAGTGGAGTCACAGAGACAGTAAGGAGCACGTTGGGGTGAGAACACAGAGGTCTCACTGTGGGGCAGGAAACCCAAATGGCCTCAGGGCCTGAGAATAGGACCAGGCCAGGGAGCAGCCTGCTTCATGTCCCAAGTACACTAGGGGGGCTCTTCAGAAATGGAGGGCCAGCAGGAGAGACCAGCAGACAAACAGACTTGTCACCGGGAGGTGGCTCATCGGGAATGTCCCAAGATCCAGAGTCAGTGAGCTGGGCCACTGCAGCCCTTGGAGGCCAGACAAGCAACAGTGGAAGTTCCATTCTAAGAGCTGAGAAGCACAGGACCCAAGAAAACCCAGTGTCTATAGCTGACAAAAACCGGTATTTCAGTTCAGCCAGTTAACCTGGGAAGTTCTGACTTTTTATCCCATCCATATCATGAGGATAACCGAATGTTAACCAAATCCCATAACATCCTCGTAGACACATGCTGAAAAGTACCAGATATCCGGACCAGATATCCGGACATCCCAGGACCCAGTTAGAGTCAAGCATACAGTGAACTGTCACTACACCAAGCTAGCTAGTCACAAACCATCCAGCCCAGAATCTTCCAGCCTATGGTTCTAGATCATTCAGGCTGGTGTCGAGAGGTTCTACATGGCTAACTTTCATCACATGCTTCGAGAACGGAGACTCATCTAGTCAAAGCCACTGAGGGGTGAACCCTTATTCAGCATCACCAGTGAGGCGTGAGACCTTATGATGAGTCCACCAGTGGTCTGGGAAATACTGGAGACCACCCTGGGTTGGAGTCTGCCATCTTTTGTCAGTGCTATGAACAACTCTGGCACTTTCCCAAGGTCACCTTGGCCATCCATGGGCCATAGACGTCTCCTGTGACCTTAGGAGTTGAACCGATTTGATAATCACCCTCAGAAGACCTGAGTGTGAGTCCAGCTGGTCTTAATCACCCCACCTTCTAAAGCTCAATCCTTCCCTGTCATTGCCATGTTACCAAGGCCTCCCGAGGGTGTCCAGCCGGAGTGTCCACTTGGCATCTGGGAATATTCTGAGATTCCTAATATCAGGTCTTCTAGTTCTCACAGCACTAGAAAGATTTGGTTTGGATAAGAAGAACAAAAAATGAAATCCAAGGGCTGGAGATTTAGCTCAGTGGTTCCAGCACCTGCCTAGCAAGCGCAAGGTCCCTGGTTTGATTCCTGGTAATCATATATAACAATACCGGGCACAGTGAATCACGCCCACTGGCAATCAGTACCACATACCACAGTGCCGGGCGTGGTGGCTCATGCCTGTCATCCCAACACTCAGGAGGCAGAGATAGGAGGATTGCTGAGTTCGAGGTTTGCCTGTCCTACATAGTGAGCTTAGGGCCAGCCTGAACTATGAAGTGCAACCCTGTCTCAAAATAATATAAATCCAAGTATCAAATCAAATCAAAATAATAATAAACCAATAATAACAAACCAAATCAAAATAATAATAAAATCCAAGGGGGAAAAAGTTTTGCTGAGGGTAGAGTATTTGTAGTGTTTCTGGAAGAGACACACTGGTCCGCAGAACAGATCTCTATTCTAAGAAGTAAGGAGACCAGCTGTCTTAGGAGAAGGTGTGGAGATTGCACAAGAAATGGAGTGTACCCTAAGAGCAGCCATGCTGTATGATACCCCACGGACCCACAAACCTCGCAGCTCGTCCTCCACCTCTGCGCTATGCCATCTATACCTGTGGAGACTCAACTAGCCTTTAGGTGGAAATGGTCCACCATTTTACCTCCAAACAGTACTGATAGACCATCCACTAGTGCCAGGCCCTCTGCGTGTGTGTTGTTAAATAAATTTCACAGAAATGCCATTTCACAGATGATGAAACTTGGCTCTGAGGAGTCAGCCAGGGACCCAGGGTCACACAGCAGGTGGATAAGCCGACTCGGGAAACTGTTCACTGTGGGCTCTAGACAACCTCATTATTAATCCTTGAATCGTGACCTCGTGAATCTCTGTTCGGATTTAGACATCACAAGACCTTAAGTGTGTGATTTAAATCAAATTTTACAAGAAACCTTAGGATATTTGAAAGAGTGAAGTTCTCCCTTACTATCTTTCTGAGTCTCTTGCTTAGAAGAAATGAGCCAGGATCATTTTTATCCACGTCCTAGAAAATAAATTATTATTTTATATTCTAGGCGAGTAATGCAGGTCTTGAGTCTGACTTCTCTGTAACTGAGCTCCAAATCACATGACTGGAAATGAATGTGATTTAATCAACTTGAGAGCCAGCAGGAGGATGGTGGGATTGGACAGAGTGCTGCTCAGTGAGGCTACACAAAAGCCATTCCACTCGCATCGTGTGAGCAGATGCAGAAACACTGCTCCCACTCCTGCTCCCAGCACCAGGGGCAGCAAACTCCGCAGCCTCCTGAGGACCCGGATCCCTGCAGTTACCTGGGGGTGGGTGGACCCTATGTACAGCATGTCCTCAGCCTCTCTATGGCAACCGAAGGGCAAAGTGTCCTCAGATCAGCAGATAGACCAGCAGGTGCTGGGCTCTGCTTTTCACAGGTGACCCCCAGACCTTCCTCTTACTGCAGCCCCACTGCCCTGACTCTACCCCACTTCCTCACAGAGCACCCGCTTCCTCTCCTGTCTACCCCAGGAAGCAGTGCACGCCAGGCATTAGAATAGGGTGATACCAGGCTGCACCCAGCTCCATTTCACTGGCTGGCTCTGGAGAGGTTCCTCACCATAAACCAAGAAAGACATCACCTCCCCCTCAGAGACGGGGCAGCCTAAGACGCAGAGCCCAGTGTGTCAACATAGGTGGTGTTTTAGAAGTGATTTCCTAGAATCTCTCCTCTGCATTTCCTCAGACCCCTGAGGTTTTAAACTGCTGAAACTTAAAGCCTGAATGAGGTTGCCTCCTCCACAACATTTCTCTGACTTCTAACGAGGGAATTTGATGCTTGTATCTTAAATTTCGGGAGCAGGGCTACGTGCCCAATGTCCATGGATGCGTGGGATATGGCTGCCCTAGGTCAGCTCACAGGCAGCTGGGGAAACAGGCTTCTCAGCTTCAGGCAGCACCTCCAGAGGCAAGGTGGTGTGAGGAAGCCAAGGGTCCAGGCAGCACTGAGCCCACCGTGCTGGCACAGGCTGGCCAGGTCACCTATGTCCCCAGGAAGGGTCAGAAGTTGTTTCCGTCTCATCTCCTCTCTTCTCTCAGACTTATTCCTGGTGACATAACCTGAAGCCACTCCAGACCTTACCTTTCTCGGTCAGAAGTCAAACTGCTGAGAAAGCGCCATGGCCCGCAGTCTTTCCTGCTGCGCTCTGGGGCCCTCCTGTCACCTGGGCAGGGTGTGTGAGCACGCCTCACCTGGCAGCCAGGTGACCTGCTTCGACACCTCAGACCCTCAGAGTGAAGGGGACACGCTCTTCTTCCTCCAACCACCCTCCCAACCCTGGTGCTCTCACCATCGGGCCCTGAGCCAAAGGCTCCCGTCACCCAGCCGCCAGCAGGGCCGTGCCCAGTGCTATCTGAGGAAACGCTGATGAGGAATGACTGAAATTTGGCTCTGCCCGGCCCTTTCTATGGTGTCTTCAGCCAAACGCCTGGAAGCTTTCATTGCTGGGCCAGGCCATGCTACACAACAGCACAACTGTCTTCCTGCCTCGGGTCCCACCCTGCTGCTGGCTGCTGTGTCAAAGGACAGAGCCAGTGGGGACCGGGGCCCCTGCCATGGGGCCTCCGGTAATGGGAGGGAGCTGGAGCCCTCAGTCGGACCTCCACTTCCTGTAACCCATGGCAGAACTGTCCCAGGAGGAGTGAGAAAAGATGGAGGGAGAGTGGGACACTTCTTTCCTCTGGAGAGAAAAGAAAAGATGTAAATACCAACTGATACTATTTTGAATTGATTCAGCTAAATTAAGTACATTATGAAATTAAAGCCACATGCTTCATTTTACTCACTGGTACCATGGCTTCTAGAAAATAATGTGATTTGTGTGCCTAGCATTGATTTTCTACTGCTATCTCAGCAGTTGGACTTCTGACACAGAAAGCCAAGGTTCTACCATCACTATTTCAGGTGATGGTAGAATTTCTCTATTCTAGAGCGTACGCTTCCCCTTAAGTAGCAAGACTCACAGCCAACTCCGCATGACCTTCCCCGCTTCATACCGGAAGCCGCCCTAAGATTCAACTTGGACGTAAACAGCCTGGTGCTGATCAGTTCCCGGAAGCAGCTAATAGATATTTGTTCGAAATGGTGAAGAAATAGATTCCCCAAATCCTTCCTCAATATCCCTTAATATAGACAGATTTAGAAGATCAGTTTATTTGATCTTGAAAAGAGAAATCTGTCTCCGGTAGAGATTCAGAGGTGTTAAATTTCAGAGGATGAAATGAATGGTCAGACAGGAAGGAGTTGTATCAAGAATTGGGTGAAGTGGGCCGGAGGGTTAGCTCAGTGGTTCTGGCACCTGCCTCGCAAGCGCAAGGTCCTGAGTTCGATCCCCGGTAACCACATATAATGCTGGGCGTGGAGACATGCCCACCAACAATCAACACCACATCCCACAATGCCGGACGCGGTGGCTCACGCCTGTAATCCCAGCACTCGGGAGGCAGAGACAGGAGGATTGCTGAGTTCGCGGCGGCTTGCCTGGGCACCATAGTGAGCTCAGGGCCAGCCTGAACTACAAAGCGAGACCCTGTCTCAAAAAGCAAAAAAAAAAAAAAAAAAAAAGAATTGGGTGAAGTGACATGACCCAGCCTTGACAGGGAGTGGAGGTGGGGGGACAGGAACCCTGGGGCAGAGTGACCAGCATGACAAGCAGGGACCGGAACAGGGAGTGGAGAAAATTCACAACCACTGCCTTTGCCTGCCCTACGCACAGGCCTCACCAGCAGCACAGAAGACCCTTGAATGGCTTCTGATTTCTTCTACAAACGATCCCTGCATCCCAGGGCTGGGGGAAGATGAATGGGACAATATGGAGGAAGAGCCTCCTGCAAAGTAAACATTTAGCGAACAGTATCAGCTATGGTGCGTGTTTCCTCTAACACTCTCAGGCAAGTGCTGTGGCTGTGCCTATCAGACAATAAAATTTATGAAGGAGAACGTAAGTCTTTAGCGTCCTACTTCAGAGCCTTTTCACTGAAACTGGGCTCACAGTGGGAGATTGAATGTTTAAACCATAGTTAGGAAAAGTGTGGTGGCCAAGTGTCCAGAGAAGAAGGGGTGTCTGAGGTTACATACATTTTGGAAAATCTTACCTAAGGGGAAGGAAGTGGAAGAAAGAGAAGAGAGAATGGGAGGGGAGGAGTGGCAAAGGATGGAGAGGGAACCTCAGAAGCTAAAAAGAAATGGGTTTCCAAAGACCGGAAGGACTTGAATATTGGTACAGCACATAGGAATGAAGTATACTGTACCTCAGTTCATGAATTTATTTGTTCTGTGATTTTGGAAAAGATGACTGCATTAGTGTCATGTGGGGGGGGGCACAGTCAATGCCAATGCACAGCCAATGCAGACTTCACCAACAAAATGAAGTTTGGAGGCTGGAGGCCCCTTCGTGAGACAGGACAGGGCCCACAGGGACCAAGGGGGGCCTGGGAGGGATGGTGAAAAAAGGACGTGGGAAAGACAGCATGGCCACTCCCCTGATGGCGGGAGAGACGCTGTCAACACGCAAGGAAAGACATTCTGTTAGGAAGGAAACAGGAATGTGTTTTGCCTGCAGCCCCTGGGGAGGGTGTTACTCGGAAGAGACAACCAACTTCCTTGGAACCTTTTTGCCTGTTATTTCTTCACACTTCTGTGTTCATTTTAATTAAATCGGCTTTTATTCTTGTGCGTGTTCAGGAAACTCAAGGACAAAGATGTCACAACATGCAGAGCAGCTCCACACGTCCCCTTGGGCCATGGCAGCCACGGCCCAGGGCCCTCTGCCTGCTCAGTGATGGGGTCGCCTGGGGATGGGGATGACCAGAAGTCAGGATGGACAGTTGCAGAGGCTCAAGGACCTTATAAAGGGGCGAGGCTCTTGCTGGGTGCAACAGAACATCATGGCAGAAATCCCCAACCAGAAAGGGTCCCTTAAGCCTTGTAGACCCTGCCGTGGGGCCAAACAAGATGCTATCTGGACTTGTGGACCTCAGGAAAAAAAGACAGTCTTGGAACAATTTGGGCAAGGAGACAATGGGATTATTTATTTCCTGGCACAGGAATGAATGGATCTTTCTTCCAAATGCAAAGCAGGCATTAAATCCAAAGACAATCCGTGGCCTAGCCAGGCCAGCATTCCGAAAGTCACAAGCAGAGGCTTTCTCTATGCGCAGTGAAAACAGCCCCACAGGGCTTCAAAGAGACATGTGGATTTCTTTTTCTCTTCTTAAATAAACAAAATTAAGAGAGAACAAGCACTTCCTCCAGCTGTGATCTCCAGGATTTTTCTGTACTCTGTTCCAGCCCTGGCCTGACCCACAGAGCCCCATCTCTTCTGTCTTTAAGCAGCACGTATGCAATGGCCCTAAGTTTGACCTTGAACCCACCCGGGCATCTCTATTAAAAAAAACCGGACTACAAAGCCAAACTCCCTGTACCTTTTTCCAGTTTTGCAGACAACAACATTTCTTCGAATAAGCCCTGATATTTCACATGTTCACATGTTTACAAAAGACATGAAGTCGAAGGGGTCAGAGAGCTGTTGTGGAAGTGGTCCCTGGGGTGCTTTGGATAACAAGCTCCTTGGTACATGTTTAAAGTCAGCTTTTGTTTCTGGAAATCAGTATCTCCAGGTACGAAACAGCAGCACCCAGGGCTCCTCTAGCTGAGGCTTCAGCTCTTGACAAAGCTTTCTGTTGAAAAGGAGCTTGGAGAAGTCGGTGCTGGGTCAGGGCCAGACCCAGAACCGGCCACTGGGCTCCCCACTTCCTGACCAGCAGACACAGTGCCAGCCCCATAGAAAATCTGTCACTGGAGGGGCGGTGAGGTTTTTTGCAGCGTCCCCTTCTTGTTCATTCCCAGAAATCCTCTTGAGTCTAGGGATTGCAAATGGAGCTCCCCTGCAATATCACACGCTGCCCTCCACCCACAGACATCCCTCCTTGAGCCCTTGGTTTACATATTCCCACAAGGTCAAGTCAAGGACATTTGGGCACACGAAGTTATGAAAACAATACACATGTGGCCAGTCATGCAACCATCTCCGGGATTAAAAATTCTGCAAATTCCACGTAGACTTTCACATGAGACAACTTCCCTTTGCTAGAGAGCTATCCTTTTCCCTGAGCAAAACCAAAGCATAACCAATCCATCAGGCCACACAACTGCAGTTCTGGGCCAGCTTCTGCCTTCCACCTAACACTGGTCAAGCATAAGGGGGTCAAAGAAGTCAAAACCTAGGTCTGGATCCCAAGGACCTCACAATACAGACACAGACAGGATACCCACCACTGAGAAATAGTTCACTGCTGCACCCACACAGTCATTATATTTCAGTCAATATTCTGCCTCACACCAGGCACTGAAGAAAAGGTGAGAGAGAAACGAGTAAGTGAGTCCTGGTCCTGACCTCAAGCACTGGGATCCTGGCTGAGGCCACAAAGCATCAGCAAACAAATACATGCTGTCTTATTAGAGAGAGTAGGGGCTGTGGGGACAGGACTTGCTAGCAGGAAGAAATGGCCTGTGCATCCAAAAAGTACCATAGAAATTCATCACAGACATGGCAGTTGGGTTTGCCACCCACCCCCCCATACCACCCAGCCTCATGTAAGGGAAACCATGGTGGATTCTTCTGCAACTGGCTCGTTTTGCTTAGCATCGTGTCTCCCGAGCTTATCCACGGTACTGCAGACTCTGAAGTTCCTCTTTCCTAAAGCCGAACAATAGTCTACATTTCAGAGCCACAGCACCGCGGCTATTGTGACTGGTGCTATAATGAACATAGGAGTGCAGACCTCTCTTCTGGGAGACGAGATGGAATGTGAGTCACAGTCAGGATTTGGACAAGAGAAAAGCGGTGAAATCATTCCAACAAGAGCCACCTGAGAGGGATTCCCCTAGGATATGGTGGGCACGAGCTTCCCGGGATGGGGTCGTCATGCTTGCGGTACGTCGCTGGCCGGCCCTGGAGCTCATCACGGGGTAGAAACGTGTCCTGTCCTGCACTTCAGTCAGTGGAGTGCTGCCAAACATGTGACATAGGCAGATGCAGGATGTGCCCAGCTTGGTTGCTTATTTTCCTATTTTGGGGGTTATCGTGGGCTTTCCTGACACTCCAGAGTCCCGTTCACAGCAGAATCCACTCGTCGGGGTTATTCTGAGGGCTGCATTAAGCATGAAATATACTTAAGACAGCACCTTGCAGGTGTACGTGTGCTCAACTGAGTTATGGTTAAATAGGGGAAAAGCACTCGGGATATGGCAATGTCTGGCCATCACCAAGGGCCTACTGTAGGCCAAGGCCTGTCCCCAAGCTCTGTGATATTAAATCATTTCTTGACTATCCTGATATTAACAAGGTGTCTCTGGGCAGTGGGGCACCAATAGCCAGCTGGGAAACTCCATCCTTAGGTGGCTCAGTAGTTTCCACTGATGCCCATTTTGGTTGCATGCTGGGGCAGAGCCTAAAGGGGGCATTCGAGCGCATGGGTCTACTGGGGAGCTCTCTCGGGGGTGTGGAAAAGAGGTAAATCAGGGAAGGAAATGAAAAAGATTCGCCTCAGCTCCATTCTACTCTTATACCCACAGCCATGAGTCTTACACAGCCCTGGGGCAGAGGTGTGAGATAACCCTGAGGCTCCAAATAACCAGGGCAAATCGGGGCAAAATGGAGCAGTTCATACCTGTCCAGGTGAACATGGCTACTCAGACTCAGTAAGGCAATCTGGGGCTGCTTAGTGAACCACCTCAAGCCCAAATCAAACACTTCTTTTCCTTACAAATCACCACTTGTGCAAAGCTAGCCCTAGACTGCTAGTTTCCACATACGTGGTATTAACAGAAGCCTCAGACTAGAGAGAATACGTCTCAGGAATGAACTTCCCAGAGGTGGAAAGTGTGATTATTGTTTTAAAATCTTCTATTGTGGGGCCGGGGATTTAGCTCAGTGGCTCCTGCGCCTGCCTTACAAGTGGAAAGTCCCTTGTTTGATCCCCAATAACCACATACCACAATACCGGGCATGGTGACTCATGCTTATAATCCCAGCAGTCAGGAGGCAGAGGCAGGAGGATTACTGTGAATTCAAGGCTTGCCTGGGCTACATAGCGAGCTCAGGGCCAGCCTGAACTACAAAGTGAGACCCCGTCTCAAAAAAAAATCCTTATGGGGTGGGGATTTAGCTCAAGTAGTACCACACCAACCTTGGATGCACACGGGCCAGAGTTTGATCCCTGGTACCACCAAAAAAAAAAAAAAAATATATATATATATATATATGTATGTATGTATGGTTGCTTTTAATTCAAAATTAATATATGTGATGGCACTTAATGTTCAGGCCCTTTACCACAATCCCTATCTTGGGGTCTCACTTTGTAGTTCAGGCTGGCCCTGAGCTCACTATATAGCCAAGGCAAGCCTCAAACTCAGCAATCCTCCTGCCTCTGCCTCCCGAGTACTAGGATTACAGGCATGAGCCACCATGCCTGGCATTGTGGTGTATGGTACCAATTGCTGGTAGGCATGAGTTGCCACACCCAGTATTGTTGTATGTGGTTACCAGGGATTGAACCAGGGACCTTATGCCTGCTAGGCAGGCACTGGAACCCTAAGCTAAATCTCAGGCCCTTTTTAATACCATTTTAACCTAAAACATATTTTAGATTTAAAACAATGAAAAATGAAAAATAATATACCATGAAATTATACACAGTGGAAAACCTACTTTCTACCTTTGCCATCTGCCAAAAGTTCAGCACTTTTCATATACAGATTTCCAGAATTTTGTGGCATATCAGGCATAATAAAAATATATATTTTCCTTTTTGTCCTCATTTCATCAAGCAAAAGGGAGCCTATTTTCCACACCAGCTACACCTTGCCTTGTTCTTTGTCACTGTGAGCTGTTTTAGAGACTTCAAATGTGTTTTCCACAGGGAAACATTAGCAGTTAGCTCACTCTCCCTGGAGCCAGAGACCAGTAGACACAATGTATCATCAAACTTCTACAGTTTGACAAATCTAATTGTTGAAAAATTCTGTCTTTGGGCCATTTCCATTTATATTTATGTTACACTGACTGATGGTGAACATTATTGTACATGTTTAAAGGTCATTCGAATTCCCTTTTATATGAGCTATTCATTCTTTTCCTTTACTTATCTCTGTTGGACATTTGGTTTAGGGTTGTTTACTGAACACCCGCTGTATACAGTTACCACAGTCCAACTTACGATCCCCACCATGGCTCTGGTAAGGTGCTTTATTTCCACTATTTAGCAAAGAAACTTGAAGCTCAGGTGTCTAGAATCTTGGCTCAGGCTGTGCAGCCATGAGAAGATGAGGGGTCCCTGAAATCTCTTTGCTCCCCTCCCCTCTGTCCCTGGTACCTGTATCTTCAGAGCAGACTGCCCACCAAGGCCTGGTGACCACTGAGAAACAGGGCCCGTGGTCAAGATGGTGACAACCTAATGCAAAGGATGAGGACCTTGCTGTGGTTCTGAAGACCATAGGGACCTATTCACTGTCTGTCCTAGAACATTTCTCAGGCCCACAACTGTCACATACCAGGAAGTTGAGCCCAGCTGGCTGCCACTGGCTGCTGGCCCTGTGCAGGCAGCCCCGACAGCCCCGGCCATTTGTCAGAGTCCCCAGGGCGCCTGCTCCTTGTTAAAATCTGGCACTGCGCCCTGTCCTCTGTGAACTGCACCAGCCAGGCAAGGCTGATGACCTCCTACTGCTGCTTCTGCTAATTCCAGGCCCCTGCGGGCGGGAGGGGCCCCAGACAGAGCCGACACACCCCAAAACTCAGACGACAGCGGGAGGCTCCTCTGCGTTCTTGATGTGGGTAAACATTTCGGGCAGATTTCAACATGCAGGACAGACAGAACTTCTTCCTGGGCCTGAAGAGAACATTAGAACCAGGATAGACATCCATCTTCCTTTAGTTCTGTGTTTGCAGCTGTTCTCTGAGGAGCCTGGGTGGTGGGGGAGGGATCCACAGCAGCTGCGTCAGGATCGGCAAAGCTCAACTCCACTGTGGCAGCTATAACAACGTAACGTACATACACTGGGAAGCAGCAGATGAGGCACAAGCATTTCTCCCAGCACAGAGGGCTGAGCTGAGCGGGCCAAGGTCAAGGTTTAGTGAGAGCTGCTTTCTACCCTTACCAACTTCCTGTGATATCCTCACCGTGGGTAGAAAGAGCAGAGGTCTCTTCAGGGGGACACTGACCCGACTTAAGGAACCTAATCACCTTCCAAAGACTCCACCTCCTAGTATCATCCCCTTGACAGACTTCCACACATGAATCTGAGGACAGGCTCAACAGTCAGACCAGAGTACACACCCCGAGTTCAAACAGATCCGCTCTGTTTCTAGCTATGGTTTGCCTATAAGATGTATTTGGACAGGAAGCTTCCAGCAAAAAGTCTGAGAACCTCTTGGTTTTCCTGGTGTAGAAACTAAGGCCAGGATCCCGTGGGAAGTCAGGGGCTGGCGGAAGACAGCCTTTCCTTGTCACCCCGTAAACAGGCTCATTAAAAAAAAAAAAAAAAAAAAGAGGCTTGTGCCAGGCGTGGTGGCTTACGCCTGTAATCCCAGCACTCGGGAGGCAGAGACAGGAGGATTGCTAAATTCGAGGCTTGCCTGGACTACATAGCGAGCTCAGAGCCAGCCTGAATTACAAAGCAAGACCCTGTCTCAAAAAAAAAAAGGAAAAAAAAGAGGCTTGCCTTGAAGGGAAATTGATATTCTATTCATATGGATTTTTATATGCATTCTGATTTTACAAATATTTATCTTGATCATTGAGGGTTTTCTGTCCCTCCCACACCCTGTTCTTCTGGCTTATAGAGCCCAGGGACATTATAGAGCCCAGAGTCAGCATCACTGTGCCCATAGGTCTGCCCTTAGCTGAAGGTTAAAGTGGTCATCAGTGCGATCATGATATGTCATGGAATCTCCTCAGACATCCAAAAGGAGGGAACACAGGAAGCCTCTGCAGACCTGACCATGTGGACATCCCTGAGGTTGGCACAACCAGAAAGAGAAGGGAAGCCTTGCCCTCCTTACTCTCCTCTGCATCTGCGTCCAGTAAGCATTTGGGAACGAAGTCCTAGATCCATGTTATTACTTTATCATTTCTCCCAACCCCCTCCCCAGCCCACCTCTGAATAGGGGGCTCTTTCCCAAGCCATGATCCCCCTGCAAAGGGTGCACTTGCGTAGGTGCTGAGTTAGAACGGGCTGGATATGGCTACCTTCAGGACTGAGTCAAACACACCGATGCCGGAAAACCACAGGGTGGAGTTCCCATATGCTTTCATACGGTTTCCGGTTCGGTGTAATTTGCATCCCTCCAACTCCTCCAGTCTTTACAATTCTTGGTCTAAACAAAGTGGATGTGGAATTTGTGGCTAACTCAGTATGGCTTTCATGGGTGCCTTTTACCTTCCTGGCTATCGATTGTGAAATAGCCATGGCTGACTTAGAAATTGTGTCTGAAGGGAGTGTGTGACTAAACCAGGGAGGGATTGCAGCTGCTTACGACACTTCCTCAGCTCTTCCAGCACAGGGTGACACAGAACACCAGGTAAAAGAACCAGAACCGTGCTACTGCTCTCTCCTTTCCTCCCTTCTGCAGTAGTTCAGGCATATAGTTAGCAACATGCTTAGCCACTTGTTTACACAAATTAGTGTAAAGTACTGGTAGCATTGGGTCTGACCCACCTCAGCCTTTTGAGGCGCCTGTGGGACCCATCAGCCTCACCCCTGGTATTCCTACTGAACTTCTGATCACTCTAACCAGTCACTCTGCCCTTCTCTGTGTACATGCCACCAACTTTGCTCCTGTCCCTGGACTGGAGATGCCCCTCTTGAATTCCATTTCTTCTTCCTGCTCTCATTAAGGTTGGAAAGGTCATGCCTCAAGGGAGACATTGGAGCTTTCGCATCTGGATTCAGCTCTCCTTTTATTCTGTGATTTGACACCGAGACTGCTATCAGGTGGGCCTAAAAATCTGCAGCAGGAATACATGTGAAAGGGGCAAATTGAACAAAACTGCTATTCCATTTCATTTATTTATTTATTTTACTTTTTATCCATATCTACTTGCAGGATTACCATATACATTCTTAACTTTGCACAGCCAACCTAGAGTTTACATTGTAGGATTCCATCTTAAATTTAGAAGCTCATGGCATTCATGCTATGGTTCTTATATTAGACCTACACATGTCATTAATCCCATATAATATTGTTGTAATTGTTTTTCCATATGAACAAACCATGTCTTCCTATTTCTTCATACATCATTAACTTTGGTTTATGTTCCAGACATTGTGAAAAACATGTTGCAGAAACTTTGGATTCCTTTATGCTCCTCTAAAAAGCATCGACTTTTGTTTTGTTTTGTAGGCATTTCCCTATACACATATGGTTCAGAGGTCAATCAGAAATTCAGGCAATTTATAGATTTCCTCTGGCTCCTTTCTTTTCAGGACTTTTTTTTTTTTTGAGACAGGGTCTCACTTTATAGTTCAGGCTGGCCCTGAGCTCACTATGTAGCCCAGGCAAGCCTCGAACTCAGCAATCCTCCTGCCTCTGCCTCCTGAGTGCTGGGATTACAGGCGTGAGCCACCATGCCCGGCACTGTGGTATGTGATATTGATTGCTGGTGGGCATAAGTCACCACACCCAGCATTGTATGTGGTTAGTGGGGATTGAACTCAGGACCTTGTGAGGCAGGCGCTAGAACCATTGAGCAAAATCTCCAGCCCCTCTTTTCAGGATTTTTTTTCCTTGCTATTCAAGAGCTTCAGTTACCTTGAATTCTGTCCTTTGGTTCTTAGGACCTGTAAAACATTATTTCCCACTAGTACAGTTTCCACAGGGAACCGACTAGAACTTGCTCTCATGTGGAAAGCTGAAAACAACTTTGAAAAAAATAAATCTAAGAAGACACTGTACCCAGCACTACTCACATTGAGTCAACTCTCCTCCAATCCCTGTGTATTTTTCTTTACTCTCTCATGCCTACAGGTAATTGGTTTTTTAAAGTAATTATTGGATTTAGCTCACTGGTTCTGGTGTCGTGCCTGGCAAGCACAAGGTCCTGAGTTCAATCCCCAGTACACATACCCCAGTGCTGAGTGTGGTGGCTCATGCCTGTAATCCCAGCACTCAGGAGGCAGAGGCAGGAGGGTTGCTATGAATTCAAGGTTAGCCTGGACTACATAGTGAGTTCATGGGCAGTCTGAACTACAAAGCAAGACCATCTCAATCCATCAATCAACAAAGTAATTGTTATAGGTTGTGTCTTAAAGTCTCACAAAAGCCTCATGCAGTCATACGTGGGACTTTTCTGAGGTGGCTGGATCTAGGATTTGTAATAACTAACTTAGTTCACTGATTGGTTTGGCCTAGTGCTGGGTAGGATTAAGTTGCTACTCTGGGGGTGAGTGCTACCTGACCTAAAGGCAATTAGCATGGATAAAATATCAGGGACAAGAATGAGGGGGAGTGTCATTGCTTGTTGCTTGCCGCCTTCTGCCTACCATGATGTGTTTCCCCTCTGCTGTGCCACTCATCCTTGGAGCCAAGCCAGCTAGAAGGTAAAACCTCTGCAAACTGTGAGCTACAATAAATGTTTCCTCCTTTACTTTGGGTGTTGGGTATTTTGTCTAGGCAACAATAAAAGTAACTAAAAGTAATACTGTCCATTGTTTCTGATCTTATCTTTGCGAGAGTTGGCTCAATAAAAACTACTTGACTAGGCAGAAGCAGAACTCTCTCAGATGAGGTCAAGATAAGGTATATGAGTATAGGTTGTGTAGGGAAAGAGACTAAGATTTTATTGGCAATTTGGTCATATTTTCAGCTGAATACATTTTTTTGCCCTGCCTTCCAAGTTGTAGGCACTCTGACTGTCTATCAGCTCTGCTTTTGAAGGAGATGATTTCCTTCTGTGACAAGAGAGTTATAGAATTTTCCCTTCCTTCTATCTTGCTAAATGTAAGCTGTCTTTGGCCTTTACCCTGGAAAAGGAGGGATTCAAATCATTAGCATAACTGACAAAAAAAAAAAAAAGGAGAAAAATGCCAGGTCTCAACTCGGTAACATCCTTACTCTATTTCACTCTACTTCCATGCCAACCTCAATGACACCATGGGCATTTGTCCTCATCTTCCAGCTCAGAAAGTTTCAAAGTAATTTGGCTGAAGTGACACCACTACTTAAGGGAGGAGATAAATGTCAAGCTCAATATGTATGGCTCTAACCCTTGTTTCCTTTCCACTTCCTCTGACCAAACTTGGAATTGTCTGATCTTTTTCTGCTCTCCCTTCATTTCTAATTTTAACCCTCAGTGGACTGTAATTTGCTTGTCTTTGGAGATGAAACGAACTAGCACTTTTGCTACCCAACCCTTTCTCCTTGGATAGAGTAGGTGATTTAAGCCCTGGCCTTATGGAGTCATCTTGAGAAGATGCATCACTTTTCAGGTCTTTCATTATACTCTAGAAATCTCTTCTCTTCAGGGAGAGTGGGGCATGAACTTTGAGTTCCCTTCCCTGAATATCCAGGGGACTTATTCTCATGATACTTTCTGCAGCTGCTTCCTAGTATGAATGGCCTTTCTTCTCTGTGAACAAACTCTAACCCCTTAGATGCAACCGTGGTCTCTTACAATAATAAAAGCCACCAAACATCAACAAAGTAATACCAATATAGCCTTGGGTCTAAAGTATGATTGTTATTTTCCAAGCTCCTTTCATATTTATTTTATCTTCTCAGTGTTTTGAGTTCTCTATTTTTCTTACTTCTTCTGTGGATGAAATACTCGCTCAATTTTAATGCCATTTTATTGTAAGAATAACATTACTTCTATTTTAGGAAGGTAATTTTGTGCAAAAGAACACAGGATCCTTAATAGATTTCCCATCCCTCAAGGTCAGAAATTATTTCCTATCTTCTTTGTCTTCTAATCACTCAACTCTATATTTAAAATATAATCAGCATTTCCATGCATTGGCTAAAATAACAATAATAAAGCTAGAACTTATTAAGTTTTAATACCACATCTTATTTGGTAAATGTTGTATGTACAAACAACAAGTCTAACCACCAATTCTAGCTCTACATTCACTTGTCTTATGATTTGGCCCTAATTCCTTAACTTCCTTGGGATTCTGTTTCCTTATTTGTAAAATCCATTATGAGAACATCTAGTTGTGAGAAGGCAAGTTATATTTCCAGAAAACTAATATGGTGTGCCTGTCCAAAATACTAATTCATTGGTCTTTAAGTGAAAATGATGTTGTATTTTCTATAAGTTGTAAAAACTAAAGCTTCATCCCCAGTAGGATAACGTCTCCAAAGTTTTGTTTTGGGGTTTTTAAAAATTTTTTTATGGTAATGGAGATCAAACACAGGACCTTGTACTTATGAGACAGGTGTGGTGCCACTAAGCTATATCCCTGGCCCTGACTTGTCTAATGTTACAAAAATCAGCAGTGACAAAGACTTCCACTGCTCCTTCTCCACTGCCACCCGGGCTGCTCTAATCCTGACACTTAACAAAGAATGTTAGTGCAAAGAACATGTGCTGACATGTATGGACAACCCTGATGTTATGGTGACATTATTCAATGCAACAGTGACCCTGCAACTAGTTGTACCTGATTTACAGATGAAACCCTTCAAATAAAAAATTTTTAAAAGTTAGCTGACTCGGTGCCAGAGGCCTACAGAAACAAACTGGGCAAGTAGGGCATAGCAGGGTCACACAGCAGATGCTGGTGGGAAGGTCTGCCTGTGCCATTGTTCACCACTGCTCAGCCCTACATCTCCCTGCCACCTGGACTATGCCAGAGGCCTGAGGAAAGTAGTACTGGGCAAGTAGAGCTCAGTGGGGTCGCACAGTGGGTGCTGGAAGGAAGGTGGTTCACTGGCACTGTTGTTTGGCACTCAGGCCTGCAACCTTCCTGCCACCTGAACTGTGCCAGAGGCCTGCTGAAACAGACTGAGTGGGGTGCAGTGGGGTTACCCATTGGATCCTGACAAGAAGCCCCCAGGTGCCATCAACCAGCACTCCAGCAAAAAGCTTTCCTGCAACCAGGGCATGACCATAAAACCTTGGAATCTCTATTTCTTTGTGGACCAAATTGGACATGGTCATTACATGGGGTGAGGCCTCTAGAGACACCACCTACTGCTCTGTAGACTGCGAATAAGTGCAGGAGTGGTACTGGAACCCAGAGACCCTCAGTGAGTTCCTCTGCCTACTCCACCATGCTGAAAAAACTCTCGCTGGAAGAGTGAAGGAACCCTGTTGACCACAGCCAGTGAAATGAGATTACTTAAGGGCTGTTACAGACCGGAAGAGAACAACCCAGGAATTAGCCATCTCCTAAGGGTTCTGAATGTTAAGAAGAAAGAGACTTGCAACAAACATTGCCCAGGCATCGGGCAAGAAATTTAACCAATATAAGCAATGACAAAGGAATTGAAATGAGAAAATAATCAAAATCCCAGATACAAAGATCACCACCACAAGGGAGTTCAGGGAAAAGGAAAATAGAGCAAACTGCAGCTCAATCACCAGGACTCTCTGAGCTGGTAACAAAAGTAGATCTAGTAAAATGGAAATCAGAACTGATCTCTGAGATGAAAACAGAGATGCTGTCCAAAGTGAATGATATGATTAATAATGCTAAAGAAGAGATGAGGGCCATGATAGAATGTGAGATAACAAAAGCAATGGAACCTGTTAAAATCTTCAAGCAGAGTTCCAGGGAATCAAAAATGAGAACAAAAGTTTGCAAAGAAGGATGAGTGAACCCGAGGACTGAATTTCAGACCTAGAGGTCAGAATCACAGCCAACGAACAGGAAAGGGATAATTTATGGAAAATGGCAAGGGACCATGAGAAATCAATCCAACAGCTCCTAGATGACTCAAAGAAGAATAACATAAGATTGACTGGAGTCACTGAGAAAGTAGGAGATAGCACAAAAGACATAAAAAAAACCTGTTCACAGCTATAGAGGCAGAAAACTTCAGAGGAAAAATAAAAGAATTGGATATAAAGATAAGTGAGGCATACAGGACTCCTAATGGCCATGATATAAAAAAAAACTACACCTAAACATATAATTATCAAGGTTTCAGATATTGAACCAAAAACTGAAATACTGAAAGCAATTAGAAAAAAGTAAAAACACACACACATACAATGGGAAGCCCATCAGGATCCTAGCAGACTTTTCAGCACAATCAATCCAAGGAGAGTCTGGAGTGAAGTGTTTCAAGAATTGTAGTAAAACAACCTCCAACCTAGATTGATGTATCCTGCAAAACTATCTTTCAATGGGCCAGAGATTTAACACAGTGGTTCCAGCGCCTGCCTAGCAAGCACAAGGTCCCTGGTTCAATCCCTGGTAACCATATACAATAATACCACAACCAGTAATCAGTACCACATACCACAATGCTGGGCGTGGTGGCTCATACCCAGTCCTAACCCTATAATCCCAGCACTCAGGAGGCAGAGGCAGGAGGATTGCTGAGTTCAAGGCTTGCTGGGCTACATAGTGAGCTCAGGGCCAGCCTGAACTACAAAGTGAGACCCTGTCTAAAAAAAAAAAAAAAAAAAAAAAACTTCACAAATACAAAGGCTGTACTCCAAAAAATCCTAAAGAATATCTTGGAAAAGAATAATGAAAGTCACAAACCCTTGAGACCCAGCAGAGTGAATCTATTGGGCAAGATAAGAAACTGAATGGAAAAAGGTAAAAGCAAAAAATAAAAGAACCAAGAAAAGGAAAACACCATGACAGGTCGTAATTAGTCCATATCAGTCATAACCATTAATGTCAATGGCCTCGATATGCCAAGACACAGACTGGCAGAATGGATTAAGAAGCAAGATCCTATAATTTGCTGCATACAAGAAACACACCTAATTCAGAGAGAAAGCCATAGACTGAAAGTGAAAGGATGAAAAACAAGCCTCCATACAATGGGAAACTGCAAAAGAAGAGAAACAAAAAAGGACACTACATTCTCATACAGGGAACAATCCAAGAGAAAGAAATGACATTTATAAATATTTACACACCAAATTCTAATGCACCTGACTATAAAACAAATATTAATGGATATAAAAAACCAGATAAGCACTAATACAAGTAGTGGGGGACTTCAATACCCAGCTGCTACAAATAGACAGATCAACTAGACAAGAAAATCAATAAGGAAATACTTGACTTAAACCAAACTTTTGAACAAATGGACTTAATAGATGTCTATGAGTATTTGATCCCACAACGTCAGAATATACTTTCTCCTCAGCTGCTCATGGATCAGTCTCCAAAATAGGTCACATGCTAGTTCACAGAATATGTTTAAGTGAATGCAAAGGAACTGAAGTTATCCCTGTATATTGTTAGACCATAGTGCTTTGAAATTGGAGCTGAATAACAAAAGAAATTCCAAGACCCTCACAAACACATGGAAATTGAGTAACACTCTGCTGAACAACCAATGGGTGGCAGAAGAAAATGAACAGTTTCTTCAATTAAATGATAATCCCAGTACAACATACAGGAATTTATGGGACACAATGAAAGCAGTTCTACTAGGGAAATTCATAGCAGTCAATGCCTACACAAGAACAGAGCAAGCTCAAATAAGCAATCTAATGCTGAACCTCAAACTACTAGAAAAAGAGGAGCAAGACAAACCCCAAACTCATACTAGGGAGGAGATTATAAGGATCAAAGCAGAAATCAGTCCAATGGAGACTGAGAATGACACAAAAATCCATGAATAAAAGAGTTGGTTCTTTGAAAGGATAAACAAAATTGACAGATCCTTAGCCAACTTTATCAAAGGAAGGAAAAAGGCTCAAATCCATGCTATTAGAATGAGAAAGGGGAAATCTCCACAGATCCAGCAGAAGTACAGAGAATAAACACCTACTTTGAAACTTTGTACTCTAATAAGATGGAAAACATAGAAATGGATAGATTCCTAGATACATATAAACTTCCAAAGTTGAATGAAGAAGATATAAATATGTTAAACATCCCAATATAAATCTGTGAAGTTGAAAATGTAATAAAAAACCTACCAACAGGGCCAGAGGGTTAGCTCAGTGGTTCCGGCGCCTGCCTTGCAAGCGCAAGGACCTGAGTTCGATCCCCGGTAACCACATATAATGCTGGGCGTGGTGGCTCACGCCTGTAATCCCAGCACTCGGGAGGCAGGGACAGGAGGATTGCTGAGTTCGCGGCGGCTTGCCTGGGCACCATAGTGAGCTCAGGGCCAGCCTGAA
>PVIC010002117.1:0-54340 GCA_004025085.1 Thryonomys swinderianus
GTGAACTCAGCAATCCAATAAGTAAGTTTTTTAAAAGGAGGAACTGATGGGGTGGAGATTTAGCTCAGTGGTTCCAGCGCCTGCCTCTCAAGCACAATGTCATGAGTTTGATCCCTGGTAACCACATACAATGCTAGGCCTGGTGACTCATGCCAACCAGCACTCAATACCACATACCACAGTGCCAGGAGTGGGGCATGGTGGCTAATGCCTGTCATCCCAGCACTCAGGAGGCAGAGGCAGGATTGCTGAGTTCCAGGCTTGCCTGGGCTACATAGTGAGCTGAGGGCCAGCCTGAACTACAAAGTAAGATCCTGTCTCAAAAAAAAAAAAAAAAAGAGGAACTGAAATTTTCAACATTCTACCAGGAAATCTCTCTAGCCAGCTCCACTAGCTTTTAGCTTTGCTTTCTATTCTCCGAATTACAGTGGGTAACAGCGCTGTCAAGTTTTCTCTGCTACAAAAATCACATTTTCTAGCCTCCAAATCCAATTTTCCCCCATCCCTCTAGGCCAATAATCTATGTACTTTCCAACTTTCATGAAAAGGCTCCTGGAAACCTTCTAACTTTGGCTTTTGCCCAGTCTCAAACTCAATGTCAAGTGTTTTAGGGTTTTATTGAATAGTACCCCATTTGTAGGTACCATAATTCTTTCCAGTTATCTATTGCCACTCACCAGCAGCTTAGCACTCATCCTATTTCATGATCCTATGGGTCAAGTGTGGGAAGCAGACCCTGCTAGAGGTGACTCTTTTCAGGCCTGGAGATCTGCACTGGGTGCTGCACCAACTACCAGTTACGAGATCTGCACTATACGAAACAGTGCTGCCCAGCTCCCAAAATAATCTGCCACCTTTGGATCACTGCATTGGGATGCCTGATCAAAGAAGTCTTATGGTAATCAACCTCTGGCCCAGAGTCACCTTCTGTTGCTCCTTCTATTAGGAGTTTGCTGTTCTTCCTCTAGTACAATCTCTGCTTGACTTACTGACTATGCATCAATGATAAAGGATACTGTTTTAATGATTAAATAAAATAAAATGACAAAGAGAAGTAACCTCTCAAGGGTAGGAAATAGGGAAGTATTCTAAGAGACAAAGACTTGTGCCTTGAGAGCCTGGGTTAGTCTTTAGCATAAGATAAGAAACTTGCGGATCACCTGGGAAGAAGTTTTAGGAGCAGAGAGAGCACATTCCAGAAAATTTTAAGTACTGTCTGCCAGACAAAGTTATCTTTGTATTTTGAGTTCTTGTAGATTTAGATTCTAATCATGCTAAACCTCTATGTTAACCACTAAGTACATTGTCAATTGTAAGCTTTGCACATGAGCACTGTAGCTAGGAATACTATAAAAGAGCACTAAAGAATGAACTCAGGGCCTGCTCAGTATTGACTGAGAGGTCCTCCTGAGCCCATTTTTCTGTCTTCTTTTCTTTTCTTAATCTGCTGCCCTCGACTTCACGACCCTGCTGTATTGTCTGGCTGGCTCCAGCAGTCAAGAATTCAAACAGGGGGCTGGGAATTTAGTTCAGTGGTTCCAGACTCTGCCTTGCAAGTGCAAGGTTCCGAATTCAATCCCCAGTAACCATATAACACAATGCCAGGCATAGTGACTCACACCACCAGCAATCAGTACCACATACCACAGTACCAGGTGTGGTGCCTCACACCTGTAATTCTAGCACTTGGGAGGCAGAGGCAGGAGTATTATAGGTAGAAAAGCCAGCTAGACATATGTAGGCAGATAGATAGGATTGGCCCTTGAAAAGGAACAAAGAAAACCAACTTGGAGGTTAGTGTTGCCAGAAAAAAAGCTATCCCACCCATGCAGGATAAATAGCTGTCATTGATAGCCCAAATAGGCAGCCCTCAGATACTCTAAAGAAGGCGCCAACCTCCTGGGGTGGAGGGCTGAGACTTTAACCCACCTCCCCAGAAAAGAGTCAGGGTCAAAAATTCCTGTCTGATTGTTAATTCTCCACTGTACTCATTGGTCAATTGTAACCCGTCCACTTCTCTAAAATCTTATTGGTAGCCCCCTATTTCAGACCCACCTCGCCTCATGGCTTTGCTCCGTAAAAGCCCTCTAAAAAGTGAGGTAGGGGGGTTACCCACTTTCCAGGTCCCCCCTTCTGCCTCTCTTAAGGCAGAAGCTTTCTCTCTCAAAATTTTCATACTCAAACCTCTGTTGTTCCTAAAATTCATTCTTCAATTTTTAGAGAACACGAACTCGCGTTTCAGGTGGGGAGTTAAGCCTGAACTCTCCTGCATCAGGAGGACTGCTGAGTTCGAGGCTGCCTGGGCTACATAATGAGCTCAGGACCAGCCTGAGCTACAAAGTGAGACCCTGTCTCAAAAAAAAAAAAAAAAAAAAAAAAGAATTTGACCAAGACTCAGGCAGTTCCTTTGCCCCATGTGGTACCTACTGCTACCAGCATGGACCCGTGCTGGTGCAGAGCTAGTATCTGGCTAGTTGAAGAGGACCAGAGAGCATCTCTCATGTCTGTCACCTTGTTGGGGATGGCTAAAAGGTTCAGCTGGGATTCTCTCATGCTGAGACACAGCATGGCAGTCTCAGGGTATATGGATGTCCCCAAAGAAAACTTTCCAGGTGTTGGGAAATGCAGACAGACTTACTAGGATTTGTGACTTACTTGGATTTAGGAATGTCTACCCTGCCCTGTAGAATCAACTACTGGGATTATTGCCCACATTTGCCCCACCCTGCAGGATTTTAAACTATAAGGATTACTGCACTAGGATAATTGAATTTAAGATTTACTTGGATTTAAGGATGTCTGCCCTGCCCTACAGTATCTTGAACTACTGGCATTATTGTGCATAACCTATGAAGGCTTGGGACCATCCTGTTTTATGCATGCTAGGATTATGGGTGTGAAGGCTTTGTACCAAATAAAGGTGCAGGTGAGCTCTGGGCGTTGGCCTTTCTATTTGTGCAATATTTGGCTTTTTGCTCAGAGCAGCAAGAGTCAAGCCCAGGTTCAGCCTTTTCCTCAAGGTTTCAATTTTAATCCTTTTGCTGTGGAACTCACAGAGAAGTAGATCTTGCTACAAGGGTTCTGGCTACGTCCTCTTACCCTGTCTTCCATATCCAAGAAAAAGAAAATAGAAGCTGCTCATCTTTTATATGGACAGGGCTCAAAAAGTAGCATATTTTCATTTCTACATATTTTATTGGTCAAGCAATCACACAGCCCAGATTTAAGGAAGAGAGGTACAGATTTTGCCATTCAATGAGAGAAGTGTCAAAAACTTTAGTAACCATCTTTAATCTATCACCACTTCTACAAGCAAGATATTCTTATTTTACCAACAAGTAAACCAATGATTACTGAGGATAAGTAATTTGTTCAAAGTCATACAGTTAGGATAGAGTCAGAATCCTATTTTAATTATCCTCCAACATGAGAAAGTAAATGATCCAATTACTCCAAAGAGTGACAATTAAAATGGCCTTGCCGGGTTTGTGATGGTTCACGCTTATAATACCAGCACTCAGGAAGCAGAGGCAGGAGGATTGCTGCATTCAAGGTTTGCTGGGCTACATAGTGAGCTCAGGGCCAGCCTGAACTACAAAGGGAGAACCTGTCTCAAAAAAAAAAAAAAAAAAAAAAACAAGAAAGAAAACATCAGAAGAATTTTCTTTTAGATTTAAGCAAATTCCTTTTAGATTCCAAAGAGAAAAAAGTATATTTCATGAGTCTTATTAGTAAGGCTTTCAAAAGGAAAAACTTTAAGTTTACCAAGCATTTAAGGACCAAGTTGAATAACTTTAAATAAACCAGGTACATGAACCAAAGTCATAATAATTAATGTTCAAAATGAATGTGAAGGATCAAAAAAGAAGGCATTTATTTTTTAATTGGGTTTCATTGCAGCATCTTCATACGTGCATTTAACACGCTTTGATGCTCATCTTGCACATTAGTGTCTTACTCTCCCCCTCCTTTCCCCTCCCCCAAGGAGCATTCATCTGAAAGTAGAACAGGAACCTGGAAGTCAAGGACAAGAAAAAAGAGGAAGGACAATTAAAGAAACATACTTGTTGAGTAAATTCCCAAAGCATGTCTTAGGACTCTTGTTATTAAAATAGCCTCAAATGCTGGGCATGGTGGTGCATGCATGTAATCCCAGCACTCAGGAGGTAGTGGCAGGAGGATTGCCTCAAGTTTAAGGCTAGTCTGGGCTACATATTGAGTTTGGGGCCAGTCTGAACTACAGAGCAAGACCCTGTCTCAAAACAAAAACAAAAAATGTCCTCAAGTGATTCTTAGGCAGCCAGTCTGGCAACTGTTTACCAACCTACATGGAGAAATTACTCTTCTAGAAAACTTCTTTGATGGTGTCCTATCTATCCCTAAAGCCCTTCCTTCATTCCCTTACAATTACAGCCTCTGTACATACAGTCTTCAGACAAGGGGTGGTCTTGTTACCCTCCAGGAAGAGAAAGTAGTCCATTTCTTCAGGCCAGGATGTTCAAGACATGGTGGGGGTTGATGTTTTCCAGTGCACCCAATTATATTGATGTCATATCTCAGGATGTTATATATCTTTCTTACCTGGACCCTTGACTTTGGTCTGAAAGAAACTGTAATTTAGACTTCTCTGAGGCTCTGCTACTTTTATACTCAGATTCTATCCTTTATCTTAAGGGTTCTGTTTTAAAAGCTTTCAAACTCTCACACCATGCTTTGTTTTGGTAATGACTTTGTCATTTTCTCTTCCTCAATATATCTGTAGACACAGAAAAACCACAAACTACCTCTGTACTTTAAATTACTACTTGCCTCAGATATCTCAAGTACTACCTAGTGTATGAACCAAAACATTCTCTTACATTTATTTCTATATTCAAAATCATCACAGATGAAATTCTTAGTATTTGTAAGTCTTAGTATTTGCAAGATTAAAGTTTTAGGGTTGGAGATTTGGCTCAGTGGTTCCAGCCCCTGCCAAGCAAGCACAAGGTCCTGAATTCGATCCAGTAATCAGACCGGCAGTGAGAACTCACTCCTGCCCACTAGCAATCAGTAGCACATACCACAATGCTGGGCATGGTGGCTCACACCTATAATCCCAGCACTTGGGGGCAGAAGCAGGAGGATTGCTGAGTTGAGGCTTGCCTGGGCTACATAGTGAGCTCAAGGTCAGCCTGAGCTACAAAGCAAGACCCTGTCTCAAAAAAAAAAAAAAAAAAAGATTAAAGCTTTAGTATTATGTTTACAACACTCCACTTACTTCAATGATAGCCTAGTTGCCATTTGCTGGGTAAAATGGTCAGCTTTAGAATCCCATTCTTAGAATCTGTAGCATAGGACAAACTGTATTAGGGATGGTTTATACCCCTAAACAGCCTGCTAAGGAAAAATCACCAGAAAAAATTTGTAACAGAATAAGGGAAGCAAGACAGCTAACCAGAGGAAACCACTGGTGTAAGCCTACATAACACATTATCCTAAATCTCAACATCTAAAATCAACACACACTCATTATCTCATTGTTTCTATGGTTCAAGATTTCAGATCCAAGTAAACAAAGTTCTCTGCTTCATCATCACTCACAAGGTTGTGGTAGAGGTACTGGTCCTGAGTATACAATCTCATCTGAGCGCTCAACCTGGGAAGGATCTACTTCTATATTCACTTAATGTCAGTAGAAGCATTTGGTTCCACACAGGTTGTTGACCAAAGGCTGCATCCTATTCTTTGCCAGGCGTGGTGTGTGATGTTTAATCTTGTCAGCTTGATTAGTTTAAGAGATGCCTCAAAGATGAACACAGTGCAATTCTGGGTGTGTCTGAGTTGGTCAGTGGGGTATAGCCCTGAGAACTCTGTCTGTTCTCTGGCTAAACCCTACTCTCTGAAAACTATGAGTTGCCATGTCCTTCCACCTTGATATTTCTGCCCTGGGGCCAGCTGGCCATGGATTGAAATCATGAGTCACAAACTTTTTATCCTTTAAACTCAATATGGCAGATATTTTGTCCCAAAATTGAAAAACTGACTAACACAGCATACTAGCTATAAAGTGATAGAGACTTTGCTAACAAGACAGAGGTCCCAATCTTTTGTTTCCTAATTATGGAAGAACCATCTCACTACCCTGGCACATTCTATTGCTCAAAGACAAGTCATAGTCTATTCCATGGTCAAGGAAAGGAAATTACACAAGAGTATGAATACCAGGAGTTTAGATTATTGAAGGCCACTTTAGAGGCTATATACCACAAGTTCAATCTCAAGGTTCCACAGAAGATAGTTTCAATATGATCCTGCAAAGAAACTGGAGAGTAATGCATTTGGGACTGCTCATAGGGGCTCCAACAGGCAACGTGACTCAGGAGGTCTATTCTTAGGAGCTGGAGCAGAAGAACCAAGGAAAGCTAAGAAGCCACTCTTGCTGTCTCTGTTGCTGTCTTGGGTCAAGAGCCTTTCCATTTTTGTTCTTCCTAATCTCTGTTTTGCTACTCTAAAATCAAGTTACTCTACATACTAATCCCACATGACATCAGTCCTGTCCCTGAATTCACCTTTTAGCCCTTGATGATCTTTCAGATCAGCTTGCTGCAAACAGTTTGCTCAGGGACCATAGATTTAGCTCAGTGGTTCCGGCTGCCTGCCTGGCAAGCACAAGGTCCCTAGTTCGATCCCTGGTAACTACATAAAATAATACCAGGCATGATGACTCACCCCCACAAGCAATCAACACCACATACCACAATGACGGGCAAGGTGGCTCAAACCTGAAATCCCAGCACTCGGGAGGCAGAGGCAGGAGGAGTGCTGAGTTCAAGGGTTGCCTGAGCGTAGGGCCAGCCTGAACTACAAAGCAATAACTTGACTAAAAAAAAAAAAAAAGCTTAGTTTCTCTAAATTCCTATAACAGAAGGAAATATTTCACAATATTAATTATAGTTGCCTGTAAATTATAGAATTATAGTTTTGTTCTTTTTTACATGATTTTGTTTTTTTTCCCAAAATTTCTATAATGTCATGTATTACATTTTTAAGCTTTTTTTTTGGAGGGGGGAGTAGAGTCTCACTTTGTAGTTCAGCCTGGCCCTGAGCTCACTATGGAGTCCAGGCAAGCCTTGAATTCAGCAACCCTCCTGCCTCTGCTTCCCAAATGCTAGGATTATAGGCGTGAGCCACCACGCCCAGCATTGTGCTATGGGGTACTAATTGCTGGTGGGCATGAGTCACCATGCCTGGTATTGTTATATGTGTTTACCAGGAATTGAACCAGGGACCTTGTGCTTGCTAGGCAGGTGCCAGAGCCACTGAGCTAAATCCCCAGCCCTGAATTACATTTTTAATCAGCAAGGAAAAAAACAGTTGGTCTGGGTTTTCTCTACCTCATCCCTTTAATTCTCTACCCACAAAACCCTTGCTCTTTATTTCATCACCTCATCTGTTCCTGGTAGATGAGATGGTCTTTGGAAAGACACAGTATTGCTCACACTATTCACTTCAGCTAGGCACAGTCATTATGAGTAATAGAAAGTTTTACTGCCTTTCTCTATATTATTTGCTCTGAGGTATCGGAAGAACCTGAAGAGTCACATTCTATTTCTCCTGAAAGATACTGGGACCCAGGACTGCTGGTTTTGTAAGACAGGAAAGAGTTCAAGAAAAAGTCTGATTCCAAAAAAAATCTTACCACTGATTACGTGGTTCTGGGGTGAAAACAGAATTTGGGGCCCTCCTGTGGACTAACTGTTTATATGTAAGAGATAAGATATTTTTGGGCTGGAGATTTAGCTCAGTAGTTCTGGCGCCTGCCTTGCAAGCACAAGGTCCTGAGTTCCATCCTGGTAACCACATACAATGCTGGGCATGGTGACTCACGCCCACCAGCAATCAACACCACATACCACAATGCCAGGCGTGGTGGCTCCCGCCTGTCATCCCAGCACTCAGGAGGCAGAGACAGGAGGATTGCTGAGTTCGAGGCTTGCCTGGGCTCCATAGTGAGCTCAGGGCCAGCCTGAACCACAAAGCGAGACCCTGTCTCAAAAAAAAAAAAAAAAGATATTTTCCCTCACAGTATTCATTATCAGGTATTATAGATATAAATTAGGAACCACAGATAAAACAATACTACAGGGAGAGCGCATACAATGACTAACAAATGATAGGGTCAAAATAAAACTGTCAAAGAAGATATCTCTAATTTTCTCTTCACCTATGGTCATTTTCCTTCTTTCAGCTCAGCCCTTTTATAAGTATTTTAGAAACCAAGAAAGAATGCTAGTGAGTACTCTGGATCTCTGATATTATGAAAAACATACAATAAGGCACTTTTGAAAACGTTGCTGACCCTATTAAGTCATATCCTGTCCCAATCTGTGCCACTGGGACCAAGATTACTGTCCTAGTCCATGTCATGCTGGTCCTTAAATAAGCAACATGATGAGATGAAAACTCAAGATGGTGACCTTATGGTTTGGTAATAATCCAATCCTGTCATTGGGTTATTAGCTAACACCTTACCAATTTACTTTGTTGTCACTTTGGTTTAGGTTTATTTGTTTGTTTTCAGTATGAGGGATTGAACTCAGGGCCTTCACAGTGGGCTTCATCTTCAGCCATTTTTTTTTAACCAGATATAATGATTTTATTGGCTGGAAAGATGTAATATGCAAATTGGCTTCCAATTATCACTCTAGACTTGGCTGAGCGTTCTGTCCAGGTGAAAGCCATTTTTTATTTTTATATGATTATATAGGAACTCTCTAAGTTACCAAGTTTCCCAGCATGAGCTTCCACTTCAACTAATCTACCTGCCCCAGCCTCCCAGAGTGCTGGGATTCTAGGTATATGCCACCATGCCTCGCTAGCCTAATTTGTTTTTATCATCAACTTTTAAATTTGTGACAATTTCCTTCACTGTACTACACATCTTTGCTTCCAGAAATTCTTTCCTGTTACTGGGGTACATCCCTCATGCAGTCATAGATGCCTATCTCTTCCTGCTCTGTTCTTCTGTACAGAGGAGAGAATTAGCTGCTTGCCATCCTCCCTAGAGACCCTCCATTGTTAGAGTCAAACATGACATTGCCTACCTCGCCCTTAAACATCCAGCGCACCACACTGACCTGATCTTTCCTCATACACCTTATTCTCCTGTTTTGAACAAATATGCGGCTTCCCTTTGAACCTATCCCATATTTTGTTGTTGTTGTTGTTCTTTTAAATCCGAAAGTCAAATGAAATATATAAACTTTCTGGGCAATTTCTAAGCAATATATTCGCCCTTGTAATTAAAAAAATATTAAGGACTTTTGTTGCTACGTTGATATAAGAATTCTCTCTCATTTTTAGGGCAGGGACAGAGTACTACAGTTGTAAAATATCATTGATAGTAAAATGGCTCCATCTAGTGCACTGACTAGTAATAACATTTATAAGAGTCGGGTTAAGGAGAAACTGTAAATCAATACCAGTGCAAAATGACAACTGCAGAAACTAGCAGGGCTGAAGCAATTTAATAACAATAGGTCAGTTGACTCTGGGAACCATAACTCCTAGTCTATTGAGTGGAACAATGCAGCAGCTTAACAAATAACACACCCTTTTTCCACAGAGAAACTGGCACTGTTCCAAAAGCCTAGATCTTTCAATGACTGGAGACAATGCAAGAGAAGTAAGGTAAGTACCTACTTCATGCCAAGCATTACTTTTAAGTATTTTCCATGCATTTTTTCACTTACTAATTACATCCCCACTTTGCAGATGAGAAACTGAATCCCAGCCAGGTTAAAATCTCACCCTAACGTTATACAACAGAATCTGGCCTGACTCTAAAATCCAGTTTCCCTTTATACCACCTCCAGTGAGGCCACACAAGAGACCATATCAATCTTTCTCTTATCTGTCACTCCCTTCTGAGAAATACCAGGGACACACACCTAACGCCACAGCCCAGAAACCTGCACCATCTGAGGGCCCCTGCTGAACGCACATCCCTGCTGAAAGATGCCAAAATAGAAATTAGTTAGTGTTAGGATGAAAAGGGATGGAGAGCAAAAGAATTTCTTACAGCTCTATTTGAACGTTATTTTTGTTTTCCCCTTGTTTGTGTCTGCCTTGAAATTTCAAGCTCCTTGTACCAGCGGCTACCCTCCTGATATGTCACTGTAGTGCTAAAGAAATATTGACCCACTGACTGAATCAAAGCTCAGGGTAAGTTCCACGTCCCCACCTACATCACTTTCACAGTGGTAATGCTCGTGGCATTGACATAGAGGAATCCAAAAAGGGGAACTTGCGTTCTTGAAAGGACACAGCCATTCCAAAAAGACAAAAGAAAAAACTGCCAGGGATTAAGTCCCTTTCAGATTCTAGCTGGTTATTGTCACCTGGCTAATAGAGTCAACATGGAATAAAAACATGGAGTAAAAAGTATTTTTTCTAAAATATTTTATATGAAAAAGCAGAGAATTATAAGACATTATATTTTTATCTATAAATTTTTTTTTTTGAGACAGGGTCTTGCTTTGCATTTCAGGCTGGCTCTGAGCTCACTATGCAGCCCAGGCAAGCCTCGAACTCAGCAATCCTCCTGTCTCTGCCTCCCAAGTGCTGGGATTACAGGCATGAGCCACCACGCCCGGCCATAAATTATTTTTAATTCAGTCATTAAGTCTATTAGGTAAATGAAGGTGATTAAACAGAAAAAATTAATGAAACAGCAATGATACTATTACCAAAAAAGAGAAGGCAATTGAGTTCCTGCTACAAAGAGGATAAAAAATTTAAAATGCAACTTAATTCTACAGATTGGAATTTAATTCCATAGAGTGGAAAATGGAATTTAAAAGAACAGAAAAATACATTGAGTTTGTTAAAATCTATGGATAGTTTTTGTTACTCATTAATTTCCTAAGGAAACATCAATTGAAGTACAGTATAACTGCATCCAGGAAAAAATTAAAAATTTCATTCTAACTAGGAAGATAAACAAGAAAAGACATTAAAGAAAATTTAATATTTCTTCTGACACAGCCACCCACACACACACAATTTTGGTGATTTGCAGACAACTATTGGATACTCTCAAACAAAGGAAAATCACACCCTGTTACATATTCGAGTAAGTTAAATAAACTAGTCTTCTCTAATTGACTATTGTAGCTTCCCAGTAAATCAATAACCTCTCCAAGTAGGATTCAGACCATTTCATTTTCAAATTATCCTAGAATTTGTACACCTAGCAAAAACTTCTTGTGACTCTGTGGACTTTACCTGTGTTGGAAAGGTGGGAACAGACAGACTCAAGAACCAGGGGTCCTTGGGCCGGATTTTTAGTTCAGTGGTTCCCACACCTGCCTACCAAGGGCAAGGTCCCTGGTTCAATCCCAGTACCATATAAAACAAATACCAGGTGTGGTGACTCACCCACCAGCAATCAGTACCACATACCACAGTGCCAGTCATGGTGACTCACGCCTGTAATCCCAGCACTCAAGAGGCAGAGGCAGGAGGATTGCTGAGTTTAAGGTTTGCCTGGGCTACATAGTGAGCTCAGGGCCAGCCTGGACTACAGAGCAAGACCTGTCTCCAAAAAAAAAGTATTTACTACATCTAACTTACCAAACATTAAAGTATAGCACAGCCTATTCCAAGCACACTCAGAACACTTACCTTTCCCTACAGATAGGCAACATCATCTAATACACAACCTGTCTGATACTAAAATATGGAAATTCTCTTGTAACAAGTTGATTTCTGTACTGAAAGTATGAAGTACAACTTAGTTGAACAGGTACCTGTAAAACTGTAACAGCAGGAGACACAGATGGGTATTTTGTAGATGTGATGGGTTACAAAGAAATCTAATACAGCATCCAAAAAATGCTGGCAACACAGCACAGTAAGGACTATCTATGGTTCGCCCTGTGATCACATGGCTGGCAGGAAGCTACGGCTCACTGCCACAGACCAGTGTCACACAGGAGTCTGCACATCGTTAGCGGGAAAAGAAAGAAACTCAAGACTTGAAGCACAGTTTCTACTGAGCACAATTGGCTGTGGCGTCATCATCAAGAAGAGAACGCACAATAAAAACCAGTGTCAGTTGGAGGCTGGGTGCGTCCAGCTTGTCTTGTTCGCATGTACACTCTGCTTCGCAAGGAAACCCAGTGAGTAATGACCAGGCCACGCCAGCCACGAGAGGAAAGCAAAACCGCAGAAGCAGCCTCTCAGGCAAGGCCTGGGAAAGGCAGGCGCTGAGGCATGCCCTAGAACTGCAGAAGTCAGTGCTGCATTTTAACAAGATTCCCCCGGCATTCAACTTCACCTCAAGGTTTGAGAATAACCAATCTCAGAGAAGGAAGGGCAGAAAGAAGGAAAGACCCTTGCTCCTGGGCCACCTCCTAGCTCGGGCTTTTCTAGGAGAGGGAAGTAAAGTAGACCTTTTATATTTGTGTATGCCACCCCGATTTCACCTCTGTTCTGTGAGTACATAAACTATATTAATATTTACAAACAAAACCTATAGAATCACTCTCCATCCTTATAGTTTATTTAAATTCAGTATACTTGTGTTTTACCTTGACTTTATCTGATATCACTGTCACAATGAAATCACACATACCATAGTGCTTTTATTTTATTTTTTAGTTTTCTGAGACAGGGTCTCACTTTGTAGTTCATTCTGGCCCTGAACTATGTAGCCCAAATTAGCCTCGAGTTCACAGCCATCCTCCTGCCTCTGCCTCCTGAGTGCTGGGATTACAGGCATGAGCCACCACTCCTAGCACTGTGGTATGTAGCACCAGGGATTGAATTTGCAGAGCAGACGCTGGAACCACTGAGCTAAATCCCCAGCCCACCCATAGTGCTTTTACTGAGCGGTTAAACTGATTATGTGCTTGTCCACAACCACAAAATTAAAACAAATTTATAAATGAAATCAAAATAAAACTATAAAGCCAGTAAAACTCTAACAATTGTTTTAACATAAAGAGGTAGATGGATACTTTTCTGTTGAAACAAAATCATTTTTCACAACATGACTATAGAACTGATCCTGCCACACAAATGTCTGGGTTTTGGCAGATTTACATCACCATGTGTTTTGTGATAGCTCAATTCTCTCACCAGTTGCCTCTATCTGAGGTTCCAGCTAATCTCCACAAGCACCAAATGTCATGATACCCTCTGGCTTCGCTTCGCCTACATGCATCATTTAGATATTAGGTTACCTATGTTCTTTTCTCACTCGCCCAGAACACAGAGGTGCCACTGAATACCAACAATTTTATAAATACAACTGCAAACACAATTTAGAACACAAGGTAGTCATCCAGAAACCAAGGAAAATACAATCTACATTTACACAAAGAAACTGCACACAAATATTCATAGCAGGTTTATTTACAATAGCCCCAAACTGAAACAATCCAAATATCCTTCATCAACTGACTGGAGAAATAAACTACAGTACTGCATGCAATGGAATACTACTCACAAACAGAGAAACATATTGATGTGCACATCCTGGGTCTGTCTCAAGTGTATTATGCTAAATAATAAAAGGGCAATCTCAGAAGTTTACGCTATGTATGATACCATACCAGTATGCTACTTTTTTATATACCAGGGACTAAACTCAGGACCTGGCACTTGCAAGGCAGGCACAGTGCCACTGAGCTAAATCCCAAACCCTATGCAACATTTCTGAAATGACAAAATTATTATGATACAGAACAGATCAGCAATTGTCAGGGGTTAGGTTAGGAAGAGGATATGACTGAAAGATGACAACATCACAGATTCTTTGGGTGATGCAGTCGATTGTATCCTCGATGAGGTAATGTTTGTGCAAACTGACAGAATAAAATTTCACAGAACTATATGACAGAAAAACAGTACATATAAACTGGACCTGGTGGTTCATGCCTGAAACCAGGCTGTGGCAGGAGGATCACTACACTGAGCCCAGGCTGGGCAATTCAGGGACTTACCAAGACTCCCTCTCAAAATAGAAAAGAGTGTAGCTCAGTGCGAAGACACTGGTTTAAATCCCCACTACCACCAAAAAAAAAAAGCACATAAATACTGCTGAAACCTGAATTAAGTCTATAGTTGAAATGTAAATGGCATGATAGCCCATGCTGTGTTTCCCAGATGTGCCATGTACTTTACCTTGGCTCTTACCCTTTTTCTATTTCTTTGGCCCAAGTTCACTCTGCAGAGCCAGTTTCTCTCCACTCTTCATTTTTGCTTTCTTGAATAAGCTTTGATCCTGCTTTAAGAAAATATATACCAAGGGCAATTTCTTGGTTTGATACCATGTACAGATTATGTAAAACTTTACTAGGAAAAGCTAAATAAGTGACATACAGGAACTCACTATACTATTTTCACCACTTTGCATCTATTTAAATGGATTTGTTTTCTTTTCACCTTAAGATACTAATAAAAAAGGACTAAATTAGACATCTCTCGAGATCCTGCACTTTAGAATGACCCAGACATGACAGGTGTTACAGCTTTCATCTAGATGTCCCCCTAAAGCCTCTTTCACTCATAGGTGGGATTTTGAGGAAGTAACTGGATCACAGGTGTGTGATACTGGATCATGAGCATGTGACCTGGATTAATCCACTGATGGGTTTAAGGCTGGTTGTGATGTTGGGAAGTGAAGTCTGGTAGGAAAAGGTGGGTCACTGTGGGTGTGGACTGCTTCTCCTCTAATCGCTGTGGCTTCCTACCTGCCTTGCCATGAGCTTTTTCCTTTCCACCATGCCCCTCTGCCATGCCACCTTGCTTTGGAAGCAGTCAACTAGGGAGAGCAACCTCTACTAACTATGAGCTAAGATAAAGCTCTCTTTCTTTAACTTGTGGGTGTTGAGTATTTTGTCTCAACAATGAGAAAATAACTGAAACAATGTGTCAAAGGAAACTCAAAGAAGCATTGAGAAAGAAAAGAAAAGCTCAGCTTCAGAGAGAACAAAGGAATCAGACATTGGAGGAACTGACTGCCCCCAAAAAAGAACCATATAATAAGTTCTCCAAGAGGGATGTGGCCCAAAAAAAACACCTCCACTCCCGCCCGCCATGAATGCCTGAGATCTTTGTCTTGGCCACTTTCCTTGTCATGGGGACTAAGTACCTGACACCTCTGACTTAAAGGAGGAGAAGTTTATTTTGGCACACAGTCTGTAGAGGATTCAATCTTTGAATAGTCAGCACATGGGAGAAGGTCCTGGGCAGAGAACTGCTCATATCGTGGCAGCCAGGAAGGACAATGCGGTGCAGCCTTTTGGGGATGCCTCCAGTCACCCACCTCTTCCAGCTAGGCCCCACCTTCCACCCAGCCCTGCCTCTGAGCACATGAAACTCTTAGGGGACATCTAGATATAAACCATAACAGGTTGCCCCTGAGCCCCCAAAAGGTCACGTGCATTTCTTTATACAAAATGCATTTACTCCCTAAGAGTCATCAGAGTCTTAACAGTTTCAGTGCTGCTGAAAAGTCCAAGTCCAGTGTTTCCTCAGAAACTCAAAGCAAACTCAGCTGTGACCCCTTATAAAAATCAAATAGAGGGCCGGAGGGTTAGCTCAGTGGTTCCAGTGCCTGCCTTGCAAGTGCAAGGTCCTGAGTTCAATCCCTGGAAACCACATACAATGCTGGGCGTGCAGACTCACGCCCACCAGCAATCAATACTATATAACCACAGTGCTGGGTGTGGTGGCTCATGCCTGTCATCCCAGCACTCGGGAGGCAGACAGGAGGATTGCTGAGTTTGAAGCTTGCCTAGGCTACATAGTGAGCTCAGAGCCAGCCTGACCTACAAAGCGAGACCCTGTCTCAAAAAAAAAAAAAAATCAAATAGAAAGTTAAACACTTCCAATGTACAATGCCACAGGCTACATTCCCATTCCAGAAAGGAGGAAGAGGGAGATAGAAAGAAATGAGACTGAAGCAAGACTGAAACCCAGCAGAGAAACACTAAATCCTGTAGATCCATGTCCAGAGCCCAAGGCAAGCTCTGAGGAGATGTGAACGCCAAAGGGCTTAGGTGGCCCTACCCTTATAGCATTACCAGTGTCTGTGACTTCTCTCATGGGTTAGCTTTGCTCACTCTTCATGGCTTTCCTCACACACTCCATGTTCCTGGCTATTTCAACATCCTGATGTCTTCACCACACTTTCAACTTCACACTCCCAGCTTCATGCACTACCCTCACAAGGGCATGCTGCCTGGCCTCCCATGCCTTCTTGTGAAATCTAGGTGGAAGCCTCCATGACTCCACAACTCTTATATTCTGCATGCCTATAAAATCAGTACCACATGAAAAAATAAAATAAAATAAAAATTAGTAACACATGATGGGAAAGGATGGGTAGGGGAAAGTAAGAGAGAAAGAAAAATTTGCTAGTTAAAAGAAACATGGGGCTGGAGATTTAGCTCAGTGTTTCCAGCACCTACCTCGCAAGCGTGAGTTCAATCCCGGTAACCACATACAATGCTGGGCGTGGAGACTCACGCCCACCAGCCATCAATACCACATACCACAGTGCCGGGCATGGTGGCTCATGCCTGTCATCCCAGCACTCGGGAGGCAGAGGCGGGAGGATTGCTGAGTTGGAGGCTTCACTGGGCTACATAGTGAGCTCAGGGCCAGCCTGAACTGCAAAGCAAGACCCTGTCTTTAAAAAAAAAGAAAGAAAGAAAGAAAGAAAGCTTATGTATATAGGGGTGGGGGTTGTAGGGGGGCAGGAGAAAGGGGAAAAATAATAACCAGGATGTGTCATGTAGAGGTATAAATTCTCAATGTTGAACGTGATCATAATGTATGTATAAAATGTACCAATAAAAGATGTACAAAAAAAAAACTAGTACCACATGAATGACACCAAAATCTCCAGTGGTTCCAGCAGTAGTCAGGCCCTTTTGCATCATGGCTACAAGGGCCTCTAAGTGCCTGGATGACTGTTCACTATGAATTAAATCACAGAAAACCCATTTTTTTGGTGGCCCTTCTACAATAGAGTGCCCTGCTGTTCTCTTTCCAAAGCAAAGTCTTTCCTTTGCACACTAGAGCCTGGGAAGGATAGGGTCTTGCTGATTCTTCATATGTCCCAATGCATACTTCCTACTGTCCTGTTGTAAAGTACATGACTTCTGTTTAGCGCTAATCTTTTTTTTTTTTTTTTTTTTTTTTGAGACAGGGTCTCGCTTTGTAGTTCAGGCTGGCCCTGAGCTCACAAGCCGCCGCGAACTCAGCAATCCTCCTGTCTCTGCCTCCCGAGTGCTGGGATTACAGGCGTAAGCCACCATGCCTGGCACTGTGGTTTGTGGTATTGATGGCTGGTGGGCGTGAGTCTCCACGCCCAGCATTGTATGTGGTTACCGGGGATCAAACTTAGGACCTTGTGCTTGAGAGGCAGGCACCGGAACCACTGAGCTAACCCTCCGGCCCTGTTTAGTGCTAATCTTTTCAGCAACCAACTCTCTGTTGCTCCAACTTGTTTGGAACCTCTTATTTTTGGGTAAACTGAAAACTTTTTGAATGGGCTTTTCACTCCTGACTTTTAGTATAAAGGTGGGTCAACATGGGACTGCCTTAAAATTTCCTTCACCAGGGCCAGAGGCTTAGCTCAGTGGTTCTGGCGCCTGCCTTGCAAGCACAAGGTCCTGAGTTCAATCCCCAGTAACCACATACAATGCTAGGTGTGGAGACTCACGCCCACCAGCCATTAATACCACATACCACAGTGCTGGGCATGGTGGCTCATGCCTGTAATCCCAGCACTCGGGAGGCAGAGGCAGGAGGATTGCTGAGTTCGAGACTTGCCTGGACTACATAGTGAGCTCAGAGTCAGCCTGAACTACAAAGCGAGACCCTGTCTCAAAATGGGAAAGAAAAAAAAAATTCCTTCACCAGATTAATTAGTCTGCCATCCTTAAACTCAGTCTCCCACAAAGTCTGAAGCTATAAGCAAAATGTAGATAAATTTTCTACCAGAGCATAGCATACATGGCCTGGAGTAATACTCCCAATGGCATCTTTATTCTCACCTAGAATCTCCAGAGTCTTGTCTTTTACAACTGCATTTTTATCAGCATTTCAGTCTCCTGAGTTCTGAATTTTTCTTTTTTTTGTTTATGTTTTTTTGAGACAGGGTCTCACTTTATAGTTCTGAACTCACCATGTACCCCAGGCTAGCCTCAAACTCACAGAAATCCTCCTGCCTCTGCCTCCCAGAGTGCTGGGATTACAGGTGTGAGCCACCACTCAAATCTCCTGGGAGCAAAGTCTGTCTTAGTCACTTTGTGTGGAATTTAAGCTTGTCTGTCATGTTTATTTCACTTAACATTATGGTCTCAAGGTACATGCATTTTCTTACAAATAACTATTTTTTTTTTTTACTTTTGAGACAGGGTCTCACTTTGTAGTTCAGGCTGGCCCTAAGCTCACTATGTAGTCCAGGCAAGCGTCGAACTCAGCAGTCCTCCTGCCTCTGCCTCCCAAGTGCTGGGATTATAGGCATAAGCCACCACGCCCAGCACAAATAACTATTTTTTATGGTAGGATTTTAATTGAGGTCACACTGACCTCAGCTGCACATAACACAGCAAATTCCTGCCAGTTCACAGAGCAGGGCCTAGGTTTCTGTGGCAGTCACTCCCTAGGGTTGTAGTCACCCTATCTGCCACCTGACGTGCCCATTTGAGTCATGTAGAGCTCGTCTGACTCCTGATATAAAACAACATGACTGAATTATAGAAAAGAAGAACCAGGTGCCATGCATAGCTCCTAGTACTGGGCAGGGATCTCTGCTACATGACTATCATGAATTGCGCTGCTATAAAAGTGGGTAAGGAGGGCCAGGGTATTAGCTGAAGTGGTACCACACCCACTTTGGAAGCAAAAGGGCCCCAGTACCACACACAAAAAACACAGGTTATGGGGCTAGGAATGTAGCTCAGTGGTCCCACACCTGCAAGGTCCTGAATTTGATCTCTGGTACTGGGGGGAGGGATGTGGGTATGTATGTACCACTGTAATATGATATCTTTAACTATTCTAGGGAGGTACCTAGAAAGTAAATAGTGGGGTCAAATGGAATTTGTAGTTTTAGTTTTTTGAAGAATCTCCATACTGATTTCCATAGTGGTTGTGTTAGTTCACGTTCCCACCAACAAAGAAGGGTATCTTTTTACCCCACAGCCTCACCAGAATCTGTTATTTGATTTCTTGATGATGGTCATTCTTTCTGGAATAAGATGGAATCTCAGTGTGATTTTAATGGCCAGCAATGTTGTACATTTTTTCTTGTATTTATTGGCCATTTATACTTCTGAAAAATGTCTGTTCATTTCACTGGACTATTTTTTTATGGGGTCTTTTACTTGGGGCTGTCTAATTTTTTGAGTTCTTTAAATATACCAGATATTAGTCCTCTGTCTGGAGAACAGCTGGCAAAAATGTGTCCCCATTCTTTAGGTTGCTTCTTCCCTCTGTTAGTTGTTTGCTTTGCTGTACAGAGGCTTTTTATTTTGATATGATCCCATTTGTTGATTTTTGGTGCCATTTCTTGTGTAATTTAGATTCTGTTCCAAAAGTCTTTGTCTACATCAAGGACTTCAAGAGTTTTACCTGTTTTATCTTCCAGCAGGTTAACTATTTGTTTTAACATTTATATTTCTGATCCACTTTGATTTTAGTTTAGTAAGGGTAGCAGATATAGTTCTGAATTCAATCCTCTGCATGTGAATAACCATTTTCCCAGTATCATTTATTAAAGAGGCTATCTTCTCCAGTGTATTTTTTGTTTTGCTTTGTTGTTCCATATGTTTGCATTTTTTTTGTTTTGTTGTTGTGGTTTGGTTCTTTCTCTTGTTGTGGTGGAAGTTTTTGTTCTTTTGTTTTTTAGAATTTTTGTTGTTATTCATTTGGGGTGGTTTTTGTTTGTTTGTTTTTGTGACAAGTTCTTACTATATAATTCATCCTGGCCTTGAACTCATTATGTTACCCAAGCTGGCCTGAACTTAAATCAGTCCTCCTGCCTCATCATCCAAGTGCTGAGATTACAGGCATGTGCCACCATGCCTAGCTCCTCCAGGGTATGTTTTTAGCACCTTTGTCAAAGATCAAGTATTTGTACATACCTAGGCTTGGTTTACATCCTCTTTTCTATTTGATTGATTCTCATTTGTTTTTACCACTATAGCTTTGTAATATAATATCAAGTCTAGGATTATGATGCCTCCCATTTTGCTCTTATGATCCAGGATTGTTTTGCTATTCTGGGTCTCTCTTCTAGTTCCACATGAATTTTAGGATTGTTTTCTCTTGTTCTGTGAAGAATACCTTTGGCATTTGGGGCAGGATTATGTTAAATCTGTACATCAATTTTGGAAATACAGCTATTTTTACTGTTTTGGTTCTACTTATTCAGGAACAGGAGACATATTTCCATTTTCGAGGTCTCTTTCTCCTTTTCAGAGTACTGTAGGCTCATTGTAGAGGTCTTTCACTTCCTTGGTTAGGTTAATTCCTATGTATTTGATTTTTCTTGATTTCCTATTATGAATGGTATTATTTTCCTAATTTATTTCTCAGTGAGTTCATTATCAGTGTATAGAAACACTATTGATTTTAGCACATTGATTTTGTAACCTACTACATTGCTGAATTTGGTGATTCCTGAAGGCTCTTTGTCTAGAGATTTTTTCAAGGCTTAGAAGGGAGTTCAGGCCATTGTACAAGAAATATGATCTCTATATTAGGAGACTACATACTTCATAGAGTCCAATGTGTACAGTATTCACACAGTCCCTATGCAGAGCCCATGAACCCTTAAACCAATAGCCTGCCTGGTCTCAGACAGCCACAAGACACCTGACAGATGTTTTTGTTAAGATCCCTGGAGGGTAGTGACAACACATTCCATTTTGAGCTTCCCAACTCAATTTTGGGCCCATGGTCCTTACTGCCTAATAGAATCTTAACTCCTGTCTCAACACATTTGACCTTAAGTAAATGAAATCACAGAAGCAAAATTTCAGATAAGGGGAGTTACTATAACAAAGACTTAAAGTGGAAATATGCAAAATTACAAGATTACAAAGTTAACGCCAGTCTGTTCACAGGAAGAAAGCTGCAACTAACTCATGACTGTTACATTCACAAAGCTCTTGCCATGACTCCCAACGTCTACATAAAGTCAGAGATAAAACTAGTTTTGAAAGGAGTCCAGGTTTATAGGGAATACTCACGTGTTACCACTCAGACTGAGCCAGGGTGTTGCTACAATTGGACAGGAAAACAAGCATGATCCCTCAGCTTCAGGACACATTCACAGTATCATTCCCAACGTCCTGCATGTAGATTTCTTGTGATAACTTTAGCAAGTTTTTGATAGAAAGGTTTGGACTTTGACACTAACATGGGAAATATAAAAAAGGGACTGTCTCCATTAAGTGCTGGCTATAATGTGTCTTCCCAATAGCCCATCCTACGCTGTAGGGTGTATTTCTTTTTCCTCCCTTTTTCTTACTAAACATAGGAGTATAACAAACACTGCATCTCAGGCACTCACAAACCGCCAAGTACAGAGATCTCAGGCTCTGACCAATTGAGCTCTGACTCAAGTCCAGTCAAGCTACTTCCTGTCTTTATTCCATGTTTCTGCCTATAAATATTCCAGTTTTGCATACAGGAGCTCTCTGGATCTTTGCTGGCTCTGAGTGCCCCCAGATTCATAAATCATTCTTTGTTCAAGTAAATTTTGCTTAATTCTCTAAAGTTTTACTTTTACCAAGAAGTTTGCTGAAAATGTCTCTTGTCTCTCAGACACAAATACTCAAAAAGGAGCAGAACATATTAATCTAAAAGTGAGGTTTCCTTTCCTTTCTAATCTCTAGAACAGTGACAGCAAATCTTTTAGAGAACAAGTGCCAAAACTATAATCCGAAACCCACTTATTTTTTCGGCGCAATTAAACCTGAATACTGAGGTTTCAGTTTAGAAAAATCAACCGTTATCCAATGCTCAGCTGCTGGGGCAACTTGGCTTTTGTGCCACCAGAGAGGGCTCTGTGATCACAGGTTCACCACCACTGCTCAGGAGCTTTTACTCTAAGTACTGCAGTTTGAGTACAGATTTGTAGGCCCCACACACATCCCAGAAGCATCACACTTTGAGAAGGCAGAAGGATTGCTGTGAGTTCAAGGCTTGCCTGGGCTACATAGTGAGTTCAGAGCCAGTATGAACTACAAAGCAAGACTCTATCTCAAAAAAAAAGAGAACAATCTTTTCAATCCATACATTTTTCTCTGAGTTAAGAACAGCAACAACTTACTGATTTTCCTAAAGTTGATTTTTCCGCATGGCAAACAGATTTGTTTTTTTGTGTGTGTGTGATCTGTAATAGCTGCACACCCACTCGCCAATTTCTCTGCTCTGCTCTGTTCGCTCTGCTCTACGCTGGGTATGTGTGTGTGTGTGTGTGTGTGTGTGGCTGAATCCAGGGCCTTCATACTGTGCTACATCCCCAGTCCTTTAAAAAATTATTTTTTTTTCTTTTTTTTGAGACAGGGTCTTGCCTTTCTGTAGTTCAGGCTGGTCCTGAGCTGACTATGTAGCCCAGGCAAGCCTTGAACTCAGCAGTCCTTCTGTCTCTGCCTCCCAAGTGCTGGGATTACAGGCGTGAGCCACCATGCCTGGTATTGTTGTATGTGATTACCAGGGATCAAACTAGGGACCCTGCGCTTGCTAGGCAGGTGCCAGAACCACTAAGCTAAATCTCCGGCCCTATTATTTTTTCCAGAAAGCATCTCACTATCACTAAATTGCTCAGTCTTACAGGTATGTGCTATCATGCTGGGCTTGCTTTGCTTTTTTGATGGCATTTATCACTTTCTGCAATATTTATTGTCTGTGAGGATCTTACAATGAATGAATGAGTGTATGCTTCAAACCTTTTGCTATCTCAAGCTACTCTAGGGTTAAGTTCTGTCTCCTTGTTGCAGTATAATCTGACCACTGTCCTTTTCTCTGGCTTCTCATTCAGCACTAGTTCTAGCTTTCTGGAACTATATCCACTCCCCATCCCACCATGTTCTCACCTCTGGCTCTCTTTCACATACCCAGAGTATTTCCTTCCTCAGTTGACTCCTCTTTGCCTGTTAGCCCCTGACCCTTTGGCCTGAGTAAGGGCTGCTTCCTGTGTGCTCCAGAGCCTTCTCTCATCACAGAGTTTTCTTGCAATTTATCGTAGCCTATTTGTCCAGATCCGCACTAGATGTGAATTTTTTTTGAGGGGGGGGACAGGGTTTTGCTTTGTCGTTCATACTGGCTCTGAATTCACTATGTAGCCCAGGCAAGCCTTGAACTCACAGCAATCCTTCTGCCTCTGCCTCCGAGTACTGGGATTATAGCCGTGAGCCACCGTGCCCAGCATTTGGTATGCAATGCCAGAAATCAAACTCAGGACCTTGCACTTGCCAGACAGACACCAGAACCACTGAGCTAAATCCCCAGGCCCTGAAAAGATTATTTTCTACTGGATTATCTCTCCAGGTATAAACTATGTGGACAAAAGCAGAAAAAAAAGAATCAAACTCATTTTTCATCAAAATATAATAGAGTAGGGCCAGGCATTTAACTCAATGGCACCACACTTGCCTCATAAGTGCAAGGTCCTGATTTTGATCCCCAGCACCAAAAAGAAAAAAAGTAACAGTAATTTTAAATAATAGCAATTATGGATAGTATGTTGTGAGTGAATTTCACATATATTTTTTAAATTGAATTATTTATTGGTACACTTTTATATACAGCTCACAATCACACTCAACATTGGGGAATTTGTACCAGTATATGACACAAGTTAATTCTCATTTTTACCCATATCCCAACCCACCCTACAACCTCCCCACCCCCTATATACATGTGCTTTCTCTTTTTAAATTATATTTATTCTTTCCCCTCATTACTTTCTGCTACCACTTTCCCTTTGAATATTTCCTATTTCACAAAATCTACCATACATCCAGAATTCATTTACAGCTACAGGTTCTCATACCAGAGAAAAAATACAGTATTTTCTTAACTGAATTTCACGTATATTTTAACAAATGGTCTTTTTTATTTAAAATTTAACTTGCCAGAGGCAATAGTATATGCCTGTAACCCCATCTACTTGGGAGACTGAGGCAGGAGGATTAAAAGTTTGAAGCCAGGGCCGGAGGGTTAGCTCAGTGGTTCCGGCAACTGCCTCGCAAGCGCAATGCAAGGTCCTGAGTTCAATCCCCAGTAACCCCATACAATGCTGGGCGTGGAGACTCAGACCCACCAGCAATCAATACCACATACCACATACCACAGTGCCAGGTGTGGTGGCTCATGCCTGTAATCCCAGGACTTGGGAGGCAGAAGCAGGAGGATTGCTGAGTTCAAGGCTTGCCTAGACTACATAGTGATCTCAGAGCCAGCCTGAACTACAAAGCGAGACCCTGTCTCAAAAAAAAAAAAAGTTTGAAGCCAGCCTGGACAACATAGAGAGATCTTGCCCCCCGCAAAAAAGAAAATCACTTATCTACATTATTTGAATTGATATTTTGAACTGATTTAAGAGTGAAACTTGGACCAGGGGTTTAGCTCTGTGGTTCCAGTGTCTGCCTCACAAGCGCAAGGACCCAAGTTTGATCCCCTGTACCACAAACCACAATGCCAGGTGTGGTGGCTCACGCCTGTAGTCTCAGCACTCGGGAGGCAGTGGCAGAAGGATTGCTGAGTTCGAGGGTTGCCTGGGCTATATAGGGAGCTCAGTACAGCCTGAACTATAAGGCAAGACCCTGTCTCAAAAATAAAACCTAATGAGACTTTATCTCATAAACTGATACAAAAGTCTAACAATAAGATCAGAAGCCTTTATAAGCAATCTTTTGAGAATTAAGAAATTTCAATTCCACCCATGACAAGTGTAGCACAGCTATACCCCAGCACTCAGAAGGCAGAGACAGGAGGATCATGAGTTCAAGTCCAGAGTAGGCTACACAGTAAGATTCTGTCTCAAAACACACACACACAAAAAGCTGTTTTTAAATTCCTTTCAAGGAGACTTTTCCCTCTTAATTGCCTATCGATACAATATAGATACACTGAAACTAACACTGGTCTTTCTATATTCTGGCAGTCTCATAGTAATGGCCACCATGCCTCCTGCTTTGATGACTGTTGTCAAGAAAAAAGACAATCTTATAAAGGTACTGAGTCGACAGTCAAAAGGAAGGAACAGTATAAGGCCTGGTAATTACCTTATTCCTCTCTGAGAGTTGGGGGCAATTAAAGTTTTTATATTGTTGACAGCCAAGAAGACCAGAAACAACAAAATCATTTTCATTGTGTGTGCCAATTCCAATTGCTGCATGTTGGTTGCCTGAAGCATCATGTTGAGAAAGAGCAAAAGGTTTGGAAAGCTAACTCGGGTGCTCTGGTAATAACCCTGTAGACACAAAGAACACACTGTGGCACAGCAGCTAAGAATTTGCCCTCTGGAAAATAAACTCTACTTTCTGTCTACTCCATGACAGCACACAGGTGGGATTAATTAGAATCATTTGGCAAGGATGGACCATCCACAGTCAGGGCAGATGAGAACAGGCTGGTGGCAAGAAATCTTTTTTTTTTTTTTTTGAGACAGGGTCTCGCTTTGTAGTTCAGGTTGGCTCTGAGCTCACTATGTAGCCCAGGCAAGCCTGGAACTCAGCAATCCTCCTCCCTCTGCTCTCGAGTGCTGGGATGACAGGCGTGAGCCACCACGCCTGGCAAGAAATCTTCTTCTAAAGATCTTTTCCAAGTCTGGATAACTGATTTTCTATTTTTAAGTGGATGAGGTGACTGAATCCCTGGTATGGACAATCTTGCTAGATTTACGGAAGAGACTGGGGGAAAAATAGTTCACAAAAGTTCAGAGCTGCAGGTATTGTGTCTTCAGGTTTGTGTGCTTAACCACAGGTAAATCAATTTTTAAAATTAATTAATTAAAAATAATCCCAAATTATGCCAACAATCAGTCTACTTTGTGGCCAACACTATTATTCTGCTTTTCATTGTTGTTGGTGTTGTCATTATAGTTGTTATTCCCCCATCTTCAGTGTCTTACCTGGTTTCAGTTTTAAGACATGAAGAGTTTGGAAACTGGCTATATAGCAGTGTGAAAGTCTTCAAAGTGCTGAACTGTAGATTCAGAAATGATTTAGGATGGTATATTTTATGTTGTATATTTTTTACCAAATTAAAACAAAAACTTTTATGCACTTGAAATTAAACCTCTCTGAAGGTTTAATTTGAAACCCTGATCAATCACTTAACACATGTATGACCTTAGGCAAGATATTCAACCTCATAATTTAAGAGGACAATAGCAGCACAAGCCTCACTGAGTGGCTATAAAAGAAAAGCCAGATATGGTGGTGCAGGCCTATAATTCCAGAGCTCTAGGAGGCTGAAGCAAGAGGATCAAGTTCAAGCCCAACCTGGGCAATTTAGTAATTTAGTTATGCTTGTGTTTAGGTGTCCCTCCAAGGCATCAGGCTTTTTCTGAGGTTGCTGAATCTAGAGTGTGAAACGCTAGGGTTACTGGTTTAACACCACCCTAATCCAGGTAGACTGCATGAGATAAAAGGGGAGGAAAGACAGTGTTAAGGTCCTTGATGCTTTTGCTACTTTCTGTGTGCCATGTTGTTTCTCAGCTGCAATGCCTCTCTGCGTGTGACACACTGCCTTGGAGCCAACCAATTATGGACTGAAAGCTCTCTGAACTGCAGGCCAAATAAACCCTTCCCCTTTAACTTTGAGTTTCAGGTTTTGTGTCTCAACAATAAGACAAAAATAAGACACTTAACAAGATTCTCTCAAAATATAAAATAGACAAAAGCTAAGGATATAGCTCCGTGCAAAGATTCAATCCCAAGGGCCACTTTAAAAAGTCAAGTTTTCAGGCTAGGGATTTAGCTCAGTGGTTCTGGCATCTGCTTCAAAAATGCAAGGTTCCCTGAGCTCAGTCCCCGGTACCATATACCACAATGCTGGGCATGGTGGCTCATGCCTGTAATTCCAGCACTCGGGAGGTAGAGGCAGGAGGATTGCTGAGTTTGAGGCTTGCCTGGGCTACATAGTGAGCTCAGGGCCAGCCTGAATTACAAAGCGAGACCCTGTCTCAAAAAAAAAAAAAAATCAAGTTTTCGTGATTACAACACTGTTAATTTGGGGCTACAAGAAGATATTCAGATACTTGAAATACATCTGTCTTCTGAGAATGAAGAGAAATTAACACATAGAACAGTCCCATGAGTCAGAGCAGTTCAGGCCTTAAAACATTAGGGCTGTCGTGTAGTTGAGTACATTAATTTGCATGGAGAGAGAACAGGCTGACCAGAAATGGGTTGCATAGCTTGCAGATCACAGAAAGTCAAGTTGGCAGTTCCCACCCAGGAAAGGCCTAAGGAAAAGTATAGTGGCTCACTGAGCAGACTTGTCTAGTAGGCAAGTGTCAGTTTTGTCACTAGAACAAAGATCTCTATCTGATGCTAGCAAAACTTGCACTCACAACTAGCTACTTCTGTTCTAGCTTCTTGAGGACCAAAGAACAAAGGCTGATTACACTGAGCACTCTGTATGGCATGTCTACAGGGTAAGATGGTGTGGGCTAGAGGACACAAGCACCTGCTTTCTGCTTCCTCTTTGCTTTCTTTCTTTCTTTTTCTTTCTTTCTTTCTTTCTTTCTTTCTTTCTTTCTTTCTTTCTTTCTTTCTTTCTTTCTTTTCTTTCTTTCTTTCTTTTGTTTTCTTTTTTTGAGGTCATTGTTGTTGTTGTTGCCATACTCAGAATCTGAGGACCTTGGGCTAGCAGACAGGCACGGTGCCCCTGAACTAATCTCTGGCCAAGCTCTTGCTTCTTTCTGTGAGCTTGATAGCAAATTTGCCTTGAGTGTCAAATATATTGCCATGACTCTGGCTAAGACAACATGGCCACTACTACCTGACCAGCTGGAAAGGACAGCTGTGATAGGACAAGGAGGTGACGACACCAAATTCACCCTGGAACTCAGGCTCCAAAGCAGCCAGCTGCTCTTTGAATAGTGGAAGCAGCTTCTTGGAGCACTTTTTCACTGTGCTGTGTGCATAAAGAGGCAAGGTGCCCAGACCCAAAGAGGGGCATAACTTAGTATCTCATGTAATTATATCCCAATAATCTATAGCTGGATCCATGAGTGAATAAGCTGCTAGAGTTCACTGGATTTCACATCTTTTTTCAAGCAAGGACACAAAACCTTTACAAGGTACATTGCTGTACCTCTCCTGATGCCCTGAATTCTGATGATTCATCTTGGCATTCCAGCCTTTTCACCACTCACAAACCGAAGTGCCTTTCTCAGCCTTTCCCACAAAGTGAGGGAGGTGACAGCTACCCATCCCAAGTGTCCCAATATCATTATTTGGAACAGGAAGGAGTTTCTGTCTTCCTGCCATAGTCCTGAGACATTCAACTCCCCTCCACAAATCCAGTTTTTAACTTTTTAGATAAACCCACAACTTGCTTCCTTGTAAACTTCTGAGATCTTCATTATCCTCTTAGATTTATGCACATTTTCCCTAGTTCCCTCACCATCCCTTCTTTCACAGTGTAATTGTCTAACCAATCACTATGATTACTATGAATTTCTTTATCATTAGCACTTAGTAGCAGAAATCACATCATCCAATAATCCTACAGGGACAAAAGCAGTAAATGGGGCCAGGGATTTAGCTCAGTGGTTCCAGCCTCTGCCTTGCATGCACAGTTCCAAATTCAATCCCAGATAATCACATACCACAATGCCGGGCATGGTGACTCACACCCACCAGCAATCAGTACCATGTACCACAATGCCGGGCATGGTGGCTCACGCCTGTCATCCCAATAATCAGGAGGCAGAGGCAGGAGGATTGCTGAGTTCAAGGTTTGCCTGGGCTACATAGTGAGCTCAGGGACAGCTTGAACTACAGAGCAAGACCTTGTCTAAAAAAAAAGTACATATGTCATTACCACACATTAGTCTCTTTGACATAGCCTCTGGACCGTAGCTATGGTATACCTCCTCAATTTGTGACAACAGGAATTAAAAGAGTCATGCATTGGGCCAGAGATTTAGCTCAGTTGGTTCCAGCGCCTGCAAGGTTTCTGGTTCAATACCAGTAACCACATACAATAATACCGGGCATGGTGACTCACACCCACTGGCAATCAGTACCACATACAACAGATTCCGGGCTTGGTGGTATATGGTACTGTAATCAAGCCTGTAATCCCAGCACTTGGGAGGCAGAGGTAGGAGGATTGCTGAGTTCGAGGCTTGCCTGAGCTACATAGTGAAGTCAGAGCCAGCCTGAACTACAAAATGAGACCCTGTCTCAAAAAAAAAAAAAGCCGGGCGTGGTGGCTCACTCCTGTAATCCCAGCACTAGGGAGGCAGAGGCAGGAGGATTGCTGAGTTCGAGGCTTACCTGGGCTACATAGTGAGGTCAGAGCCAGCCTGAACTACAAAGCAAGACCCTGTCTCAAAATAAATAAATAAGTAAGTAAGTAAGTAAGTAAGTAAGTTATGCATTGAGGCTTCAGAAGAATAGTGGAGTTCACAACTCCACTGTTATAATGTTGACATTAACTTCTCTTCTGAGTGTTGAACAACTAAAGTTTAGAGACCAGAACTAGAAAAGTAACTGGGCTAAGACAGCCAATATTGTGGCCCTGGCCATCCAAGGTCAACAACTCTATAATTATCCAGGACATGAGGAAACCTTCTCCCCAAGAACTTACATCCTTGGTGAGTCATTCAACCTCCCAAGCAGGGAGAATTCTGAACACCAAAACGCTATAATTCAACAAAACATGTGCCAAAGGACCATTGCCCAGAGGAAAAAAATCTTCCATGCTTCTGCAGAAAGCAAATTGTTCAAACCAAGGCCATAGCCTGATGGCTGACACTGAGAGAGGAGCTAAGAGGCTCTATGCAACCAAGATAATGCCTGAAGATACTTAACTAAATTTGACAGATAACAACAGGCTAATTTTATGAACTGTAGGTCTCACTATAACTTGGTTTTGAACACCCAGTAGAAAGAATAACTGATTCTCAGAAAAAGGGCTATTATCTAGATTATAGAAAGAGCTTTAAAAAACCAGCCCCACCCAAAATTTAAAGACCCAATTCAAAAATGGGCAGCAGAAATGAACAGACACTTTTCAGAGGAAGAAGTAAAAGCAGCTAAGAAAAATGAAGAAATGTTGAACATCACCAGTCATTCAAGAGATTCGGATGAAAACAACCCAGAGATTCCATCTCACTCCACAAAGAATGGCTGCTATCTCCAAACTAACCAACAAATGCTGGCAAGACTGTGGGGAGAAAGGAACCCTTTACTGTTGTTGGAAATGTAGACTGGTGCAACCAATGTGGAGATCAGTGTGGAGACTCCTCAAAAAACTAGGATTAAAGGTCCCATCTGACCCTGCTATTCCCCTGCTAGGTATATACAAAAAAGAATTAAAAGATTCATATCACAGCGACACATGTGCACTCATGTTTATAGCAGCTCAGTTTGTAAGAGCTAAACCTTGGGAACAGCCCAAATGCTCATCAATGGGAGACTGGATAAAGAAGAAATGTTGTTTTTTTTTTTAATAAAATGGAGTATTGCCGGGTGTGGTGGCTCACACCTGTAATCCCAGCACTCAGGAGGCAGAGGCAGGATGATTGCTGAGTTCGAGGCTTGCCTGGGCTACATAGTGAGCTCAGAGCCAGCCTGAACTACAAAGCAAGATCCTGTCTCAAAAAAAAAAAAATGGAGTATTGCTCTGCTATAAAGAATTATAAATTTGAGTCATTTATACTCAAATGGATGTACCTTGTAAACATACTCATAGGTGAAATAAATAAGTCACAGATATATAAACACCATATCTTTTCTCTGGTATGAGAAACTGAAGGTGTAAATGAATTCTAAAATGTATGACAGATACTGTGAAATCGTAAGAAAATATTCAAAGGGAAAAGGGGTAGGAGTTAATGAAGGGAAAGAAAAAAATTGATGGTTTAAAAAAAAGAAAACAGGGCTGGAGATTTAGCTCAGGGGTTCCAGTGCCTGCCTAGCAAGTGTGAGGTCCTGAGTTCAATCCTCAGTAACCACATGCGTGTGGTGACTCACACCCGCCAGCAATAAACACCACACACCACAATGTTGGCTGAGGTGGCTCATGCCTGTAATCCCAGCACTCAGGAGACAGAGGCAGGAGGATTGCTGAGTTCAAGGCTTGCCTGGGCTACATAGTGAGCTCAGGGCCAGCCTGAACTACAAAGCAAGACCCTGTCTCAAAAAAAAAAAAAAAGGAAACAAAGCTGATGTATATAAGAGGTGGAGGTTGAGGGAGTAATGGAAAAAAATGAGAGTAATGGAAAAAATAAGTCGTGTCATATGCTGGTACAAATTCTCAATGTCAACTGTGATCATAACATGTACATAAAATGTACCAGTAAAACCAATATTTTTTAAAATCTGAGGGTGGTGCACTCTGAGATATTGAAACAGGAAAACTGAACTTCAAGCCCAGTTTGGGCTGTACAGCAATTTAGAAAGACCCTGTCTCAAACTAAAATATAAAAAGGGCCAGGAATGTAACTTAATGTGAGAAGGGAAAATCAAAAAACACACACATAGCACATTATAATTATCTAAAGAATGAAGAAAACACCCTGGCATAGGCCCAACCCTAAGAGGCTAATTTAATTTATCTGATGGAGTTTCTAGTACGGAATGATCTAGGATGTAGACTGGGTGGGGATTTTCCAAGAACAGCTGAGTAGCTAACATGGAAAATCAGGCTGAGAACCTAATATAACCATCAGAAAATACAGATGGAGACATTGCATGGAAGCCACTTTCTTGTAGCTCGTGAAACTGGGATGTGGAAACTGCCTGTCAAATTCATGAGTGGATACTACCACACTTACTCTCTGCCATTTGACCAAACCCAATCTAAACCTGGCACACAAACCAGATTACAACTCTTTGCAGGCTGCAGGAGTTTTCCTCTTATCTACTTGCATATGTCACCCCTTGATTATATTCATAAGTAGGTATGTGGCTTCAGTCAGATGGTAATGGATAGGTGTAGACATACAAAAGATAATGTAAACATTTCCCAAACCAGCCACCCAAGTATCTAGGGGCGTTCTCCCTCTCTTATCTGTCTTGCCTGCTTGCCCTGCCTCCTTGGTTTTTCCCCACCTCTTCTGTCCACCCACAAGGTCCCAGCTCCTTTCAGGAAAGGCAGTGATGGAAACTTAGAGTCTTACTGGAGCAGCCTTTTGATCCCAGAATGGATGTCAATGACGATAAACTTCCTGTTGCTCCTAGGTTTAATGCACTGTCGTGTAACACAGTCTGTTTTCCTGTCATCAAAGGGAGAAGCGGGAAGGCTATTGAAGGAGGGAAAAGTGGAGAAAACCCCATCCTGTCGTAACAACTATCAACTTTCTCACAATTCATGAAAAAAAGTGCTTTGGCCTTTATTCACTGAACAGTGCACACCTTTACCTTCTGATCTGCCTTCTGCTATTGCAGTGGGGAAGCTGCTTCCAAACATAGGTCCTCACTTTCACACCCTGATGCACCTAAAGCCACTGGCAAGAGCAATAAATCAAAGGCCCTAGAAGCTTCTTCCTCTCATCAAAGCAGGCCGTATTAATCCGCTCCCGGCGCAAGAAGGCATTCTGGTTTTTGTTGTTGTTGTTGCTGTTGATTTGTTTCTTGGGATTTGTTTAGTTTTTTGGGACAAGGTGTCACTTTGTAGTTCAGGCTGGTCCTGAACTCACTACGTAGCCTCAAACTCTTAGCAATCCTCCTGCCTCTGGTGTCCCAAGTGCTGGGATTACAGGTGTGAGCCACCATGCCTGGCACTGTGGTATGTGGTACAAGAGATTGAACACGGGATCTTGCACTTCCCAGCCAGATGCTGGAACCACTGAGCTAAATCCCCAGCCCTGTTTGTTTGTTTTTGTGATATGAGGGATTCAACTTGGGACCACACACTTGGGAGGCAGACACTGGAACCACTAAGCTAAACCCCTGGCCCTCTGTCACTAGTCAAGTAAGAGTCATACCTGTCATGCTCTGGCTACAAGTACATTAGTCATGTTCCATGTTTGTATTGGCATTCAATATATACGGTTAGGTTTAGTGTTGTGCTTATAGCTGAGAACTGGGGTTTGCATTCTAGGACTAGGATTAGAGTTGGGATTAGGTTTAGTGATAGTGGTGCCATGTATACGACTGATTATTGAGGTTCACTTTCTATGGCTATTGAGGTTTGCTTTCTATATTATGATTAGTGTTAGGGTTAGGATTAGAACTAGGGATAGTCTTGATGTGCACACATGTTAGTATTAGGGTTTGATTTCAGGGGTTATGGTTTAGGTTAAGGTTAGGATTACAGATAGTGTTGATGTGTATACATCTAAATATTGGGATTTGTTTTCTAGGTTTAAGTTTAGGAATAGCATTAGGAATAGAGTTGAATACATGTGAATATTGGTGTTTATTTTCTACAAATCGGGTTACAGTCAGGATTAGGATTAGACATACTATTACTGTATATATAACTGAGTATTAGAGTTTATTATGTAGGGCTAGGTTTAGGGCTAGGGATAGGATAAGGGTTAGGGATACTATTCAAGGCATACACCTGAGTATAGGAGTTGATTTTTCTAGGTTTAGGATTAGTGTTAGAAATAATATACTGTTTAGGGATTGTGATGCTGTTTATATAACTGAGTATTAGGATTGGCTCTCTATGGTGAGGGTTAGTATTAGGATTAGGACTATGGTTACTCATAGTGCTGATGTTCATATAACTGAGTATTGGGGCTGCTTTTAGGGCTAGGTTAAGGATAAGGCTAAAGATTAGGAATAGTGTTGCTGTGCATACAAATGAGTATTGGGCTTTGTTCCTATGGATAGCTTTAGGGTTAGGTTTGGGATTAGGGTTAGGTATTGTGTTCTACATATATAACTGAGCACTGTGGTTCATCTTTTAGGATTAGGGTTAGAGTCAGCAATAGCGTTGATGTGTTTTCACCTGAGTACTGGAATTTGTTCTTTAAGGTTAGGGTTAGAATTAGCATAGTGTCAATATGCACTTACCTGAGTATTGAGGTTTGTTTTCTGAGATTGAGATTACAGTTATGTTTAAGATTATGATTAGGATTAGGGGTATGGATAGTGTTTGTGTGTATATATACTTGATACTGGAGTTCATTTTCTAGGGTTAATGCTACAATTAGGGCTTATTTGGGTAAAGCAGAGCATTGGTATGCATATTACTGAGCACTGGGCTGTGTTTTCTTGTGCTAGGTTTAAGGTTTGTAGTAAAATAAGGATTAGGGATGGTTTTGATGTACAAAAACCCTGAGATTGGGTTTCACTTTCTAGTGTTAGGATTAGGATTTTGTGTACAGAATGTTTATGTACACACACTTCAATATGTGATTTCTTTTTCAGAGATTATTCCTAGGGTTAGAGTTCAGATTAAGGTTAAGGATAGTGTCAGTTGTTTGTACTTTAGCACTGGGGTTTTCTCTCTAGACTTAGAGTCACACATGGGTTGATGGATATGTGCTTGAGTAATGAGATCCGTTTTCTAGTGCTAGGATTAGGCTTAGGTTACAACTGTGGTTAGGGAGAGTCTTGGTGTGCATGTAACTGAGTATACCAGTTCTTCTAGCATTCTGGGTTACAATTAGGGTTAGGGATAGTGTTTGTGTGCATACACCTGAGAACTGGAGTTCACTTTAGGTTTAGGGTTAGAGTTAGGATTATGGTTAGGCATGTTGTGGTGTAAAAACAAATACTGGTTTTTGCTTTGTAAATTAGATTTAAGGTTAGGATTAGCATTAGGGTTACAGTTGTTGAGTACTGGGGTTCATTTTCTAGGGTTATGAATTTTTGTTAGGGATATTTTTGGTGTACACATAACTGAGTATTTGGGTTTGTTTCCTAGGGTTCCAGTTAGGGTGAGGGTTAGGGTTTAGGAGAGTGTTGATGAGCATACATCTGAGTATTGGGGTTGCTTCCTAGGATTAAGATTACTTGGGGGATCAGGTTAGGGACAGTATTGGTGTGCATGTTCTTGAGTATTTTGTTTCACTTTCTAAGCACACTACTTTGGTTGTCTAAACCTTTGATCCTAGAACTCAGGAGGCTGAGGAATGAGGTTCACAGCAAGTTCTAGGCCAGCCTATACTGCACAGTAAGTTTGAGTCCAGCCTAGAGTACAGAGAAAGACCTTGTTTCAAAATAGATAGATGGAGCCGTGCGTGGTGGCTCACAACTGTAATCCCAGCACTTGGGAGGCAGAGACAGGAGGATTGCTGAGTTTGAAGCTTGCCTAGGCTACATAGTTAGCTCAGAGCCAGCCCGAACTACAAAGCGAGACCCTGTCTCAAAAAAATAAATAGATAGATGGAAAATAAATAGATGAGGGCCAGAGATTTAGCTTAGTGGTTCCAGCACCTACCTCACAAGCGCAAGGTCCTGAGTTCGATCCCCGGTAACCACATATAATGCTGGGCGTGGAGACACGCCCACCAACAATCAACACCACATACCACAATGCCGGATGTGGTGGCTCATGCCTGTAATCCCAGCACTCGGGAGGCAGAGACAGGAGGATTGCTGAGTTTGCGGTGGCTTGCCTGGGCACCATAGTGAGCTCAGGGCCAGCCTGAACTACAAAGCGAGACCCTGTCTCAAAAGCAAAAAAAAAAAAAAAAAAGGAATACTGTGGAATTCTGTGTCACCTGATATAATTAAAATTCATCAAGCAATATAACCCACAACATTGTGTTTTTCTCATCACTTTAGAATCACCAAAGGTTTCCAAAATCTCTTTCCAACTAAGCACAATCTATGAGACAAAACAACACATCAGTATTTTTTAAAGCTTTCCAGGTTACTGCAATGGACAAAGACATTATGGACAAAAATGTATCCATAAGCCGGGCATGGTGACTCACATCTGTCATCCCAGCACTCAAGAGGCAGAGGCAGGAGGATTGCTGACTTTGAGGCTTGCCTTAGCTACATAGTGAGCTCAGGCAGGGCCAGCCTGAACTACAAAACAAGACCCTGTCTCAAAAATAAAGAAAGAAAAAAAAAAATTTTTTTTTTGAGACAGGGTCTCACTTTGTAGTTCAGGCTAGCCCTGAGCTCACTATGTAGCCCAGGCAAGCATCGAACTCAGCAATCCTCCTGCCTCTGCCTCCCAAGTACTGGGATGACAGGCGTGAGCCACCAAGCCCGGCACTGTGGTATGTGGTATTGATTGCTGGTGGGCGTGAGTCTCCACGCCCAGCATTGTATGTGGTTATAGGGATTGAACTCAGGACCTTGCACTTGCGAGGCAGGCGCCAGAACCACTGAGATAGCCCTCCGGCCCCAAGAAAGAAAATTTTTTAAAAATAAAAATAAATAAATCCAGCTCCTAGTTTCAGCTATGTATAGGATGTATAACAGCGGTTCTTAACTCTGACTTCATATGAGAACCATCCAGGGAATTTTGAAACTAGTGCCACCTCAGCTGCATCGCCAGTGAATCTGATGTAATTATACTGGAGTAGAACTCAGGAATTTATTGCCTTTTCTAAGCCTTAAATTTTATTAAATAACCTCTCATAAGAACAGATTGGAGCAATTACTCTCTATCCTTTGTCAGGTCAATCTGATTCTCATGTACGGCAAAGTCAAGAATTCCCAAAATAAAGGAACAAATTAACACCCTTTGGAGACAGACAAATCTAGCCCTGAAGTAAAACTTACAAAAAAAAAAAAAGGAAAAACAAATCTCTGCAACCCTAAGCAATTTTCCCTTAGACTTCCCCTCCCTATGGCTGTTGTTGCACCAGAGATTAAGCTCAAGTGGTACCTCTTCCTACCTTGGAAGGACAAGGCCTAAATTTGATCCCTGAGTACCTCAAAAAAAAAGATGCTGTGGCTGTTGTTTGCCCTGTAAGTAAGGTTTTATGACCCTTCTAAAAGATCCTGGTTTTTTTCCACCATGATATGCTAAGTTGCAAAAGTGTTGCTGCTGGGCTGGGGAGTTAGCTCAGTGGTTCCAATGTCTGCCTGGCAAGTATAAGGTCCTGAATTCAATCCCTGGTACTAAATACCACAATGCTGGATGTGGTGGCTCACACCTGTAATTCCAGCCCTTGGGAAGCAGAGGCAGAAGGATTGCTGTGGGTCTGAGCTAGCCTGGGATACATAGTGAGTTCAGGGTAAGTATGAACTACAAAGCGAGACCCTGTCTCAAAAAAAAAAAAAAAGCAAAAAAAAGAATGCAGGAATTACAGGTAAGGACCACCACACCACAAGGATAAATTTCTATTCTTCAGTGATGTATGCTGAGCTCTGAGAAGTGATGTTATGATACGAATCTAACTTTCCAATGGCTCGATAATGGCAGAAAAAAAACAAGATGTGAAAGAGAAATAAAGGAAAATGTTCACAGGTATAAAAGCTAGGCAAGGACATATGGGAGTTTGCTATATTAATCTTTCCTAATAAATTGAGGAAATGAGAGAATTTTTAAAGGGAAGATAAAAGTATTGATTCTGTCCATGGCTGTGGGGAGCAATCCACACAAAGCAATTCCTGGTCTTCTGGCAAAGGAAATGTTGAGGAAGCAAAGGGAAGGACATAGTGGGCAGACAGAGCCATGGCCCAAACTCAGGACAGGAAGGTGCCCAAGGCAGACAGACGCTCAAGGTGTTCAGGTGGGGAAAGAGTGAGAAAGATCAAAATGGCGCTGCTTCTTTGCAGCACAATTGTACTTTCTTATTTCCGTGAGTTGCCATTTCCTTGGGGCATTTTTCTTGTTTTGTTTGTTGTTTCCCTTCTTCTTCCCCTTCCTCCTCCATCTCCCTCCTTCGGTCTCCTCCGCTCAGAAGTGTACCAAACAGATCCAGACACTCAGGGAAGGGAGCTCATTCCACAGTAGAATTCTCAACAGGGCTTACCTGGGCCCAGACACTATCAGTATGGGGATGATGGCTGCTTGATAAGCAGATTGCAGGTGTCAGGGTGGGAAATTCTCAGTCACCACAGTACTTGGGCTGAGATCTCCCCATGAAACTAGGTTTCTGGGTTTTAAAACTAGGATATGGCAACCATTACATCTTTACAACTTTACCAGCACTATTCTCAAATAAAAATGGCAAAAGTTAGCTGTAACAAATATTTTTGTTATTTTGTCAACTCTTTAAACTTTATAAAGGTATTATTAACAGTATTATTGCTATGTATCAGATTAAAAAACTGAGTCTCAGAGTTCACTAACTTTGTCAAAGTTCCACAACCAGTTAAGTGGAGGGGCTGGGCTGGGAATTTCACCAGTGAAACCCTAAAACCTATTGATACAAGGCGGCAAGTTCCCAACCTGAAGAGCAAAGTCATGTTCTCTAAAATTGAAGAATGAATTGTAGGAACGAGAGATTTAAGTAGGAAAATTTTATTGAGAAACAGCTTCTGCCTAAGAGAGGCAGAAGGGGAAACCCACAAATGTGGATAACCCAGGAAGGCTTTTTCCAGGGGAAATTTACAGACCAAAATCACGACATGGGGTGGACTCAAAATAGGGGGCTTCCAATAAGATTCAAGCAGGTGGGGAGACTACAATGAACGAATGAGTAAAGTGGGAGCTTCCAATAAGATTTAAAAGAAATGGGCAAACCATAGTTAACCAATGGGATTACAACAAGCACAGATGTTTCAGCAATCTTGATTAAATGGGGTCCAATGAGGAATCAAATCATACAGGGTTTTTCTCATCAGGAGACTTCCATAGCTGGCCAAAGTGCAAGTCCCCATGGAATTTGCAATCACTGCACTCCCAGGGAGGGGGTGGAACTGGATCTTGACCCTCCACCCAGGTGGAGAATGAGCCCTGTCAGTCACTGCTATCTGGAAATGTAATTTTCCACTGATGGTATTGACCTTTGCTGAGGGTCTTCTTTTTTGCAAGCTTTTCAGGGGCCAGTCCTATCTACCGCCTACCACATTCTAGCTAGTTTTTCTACCTTTAATACTATGCTGGATCACCTACGTTAAATACATAGGACACATTTAAACACTGTTTCTCTGTGCTCTATTGTTAGAAACAAACCAGCTTTTATTTAGTTTTCTCTGTATTTACTGTTACTGATAACTTGCTAATCTCCAATAATTTTGCACAACATACGACCTCGTCCTGGTCATCAGTGCTCACTAGTCAGGCTGATGCCTACAAAACAAGTAAAGATCCACCATGCTGGACTCACACTGGTGAAAGAAAATTGAGAGAGAAAGAACTACAGGCGTGAGCTGGGACTATAGCTTAGCCACAGAGCTCTTGCTAGCGTACTTGAGGCCCTGGGTTAGAGCCCCAGTACAGCAAAAAATGAATGAATAAGTCAAATAAATACCCAGAGGCTTGACCAGTGGATTAGTCGTAAATCTGTCAGTCAGTCCCTGCATCTGTCTACCTACCTTTCATTCCCAACACTCCTCAGTCTCTCTCTTGTTATCTCCTCTTGTTCCCTTTCTCTGTCTTGTTTCAGTCTCATTGTCTCTAAATTTGTCACTATCTCTCGTTGCCTCTAAATCTGTCTTACACCCATGCATGTAACTAAATTTCAGAGATGCACTTTGCTGCCTAGATCTGAACAGATTAATAATTTAAATTCAGTAGAGGATAGCAGGAAAGAAGAGTGACTCATGCCCATGGGGGCCACCATGCCCCTCAACCTACTAGGCTGCCTGCCACTGTGGGAAGGATAGGAGGACAATCAGTGTTTGCTGTCCCCACCTTGCCCCAGGCTGCTCTGAATGCCCTGCCGCTGAGGGAGCTATTCTATAAGTGACCCTGGAATGATACAGGTTGACGACTATGGGTGTCATAGGAACTCTGATTGCATTAGACAGTGCCCTAGGTGATGCCAGCCTCACCCCATATCACAAAAATAGAGAACTGTTTTACTGTAACATGAGTAGTAGATGTTAACAGACTCTGCTTCATTTAGCTGTTTATTTTACCCTGGGGAGCTTTGTTCCCTGCCTGCTTTACTGCGCTAATATTGTTAAATCAACCCTCCCTTGTAGCCTGTTTCCTGCCTTGACTCCCTGCGATGTACCAAATGATGGCCTTCCTGCTACCTCATCTTTTCCTCACAGATCTGTTAGAATCATCACCTCCCCAAAAAGTAACTGCCTGTAACCATGGAAACGAGCCAAGCCTAGCTAAAGTCCTGCTAGCCAACTTGCAGATATGTAAGTAGTTTGTGGTCTTAAGTCAATTGTTACCCCTCCCCGCCATCTATAAAACTGTTGGGAAAACTGAAACGGGCAGTTAGTCAATTTGAACAGGACTCATTTCTGTCATGGCTGACCCTTGCTAGTGAATAAAACCTTCCTTTCTTTACCTAAATTCTGAGTCTCTTAATACTGTCAACTTCTCTTTGCCATAACATGGACACACCTACGGCTACCTGGCCAGGTGCAAGGAGGATGACCAGTGGAAGCCTGTGATGAATCTTCAAAAAGTATGGCATCACTGAGGAGGTGCCATCAAGATGCCTGCCTGCCCATGATCAGGCTGGTGCCGGTGCCTTCCTCAAATTCCTGAACCTGGACCTGGCCCAGTGATTGGCAGAAACTTCATTACATTAGGCTTTGGAAGATCAACCCCAGCCCTCACCTAGGGTCTGTGCCTTGGAACCTAACACTTCACTGGCCACTCTAGCCCAGGAGTTTGATCTAAGAGCGCTCAGACCACTGATCACATCAAAGGAGATAGCTTTACTTCCATCCAGTCTATCTGCTGTAGAGAGCCTGCAGCAGCCTGGTTTACTGTGCTACAAGGGGCTTTTTTTTTTTTTTTTAAGACAGGGTCTCGCTTTGTAGTTCAGGCTGGCCCTGAGCTCACTATGTGGTCCAAGCAAGCCTCAAACTCAGCAATCCTCCTGCCTCTGCCTCCGAAGTGCTGGGATTATAGTCGTGAGCCACCACGCCCGGCATGTAGGGGCTTTCCTATAGGTGGTCCAGACCTTGGGCTCTACATAGATTCTCCAAAGCAGGGGAGTCTCAGTATCCCCAGCAATACCAACATTCAGCCTTCCCTGGGAATCACAAGCTTCTCATAGATGGATATACCCAGCACTGAACTCAGGGCACAGACACAAGGGTTCAGGAAATGATCACGACCAGATCTCTTTGGACAGTTCCAGTAAAAGTTCTGGCTGCAGAAATGAGTCCTGTTCAAATTGACTAACTGCCCGTTTCAGTTTTCCCAACAGTTTTATAGATGGCGGGGAGGGGTAACAATTGACTTAAGACCACAAACTACTTACATATCTGCAAGTTGGCTAGCAGGACTTTAGCTAGGCTAAGGCCACAGCTGTTGAGTACACAGTTGGAGTCAGAGAGCTGGGGGTCAGGTGAGCTGGGGGCAGAAAAAACCATGCTCAAGCCCTGGGAAAACAAACCCAAATAGAGTAGCTTTCTAGTGACTATGGAAGGACAACCCACTGTCCATATAAGGAAGGGGAAAGACCAAGGATGGTGGGCAGCAGACTACCGGTTCAATCCCCAGTGCCATCACAAAAAAATTAACAAACAAAAGCTCAAGACTGTCAGAGTACAGTGACACTCAGGCTAGGTTGGAATGGGCTTCTAGCATTGAGAACAACTACTTCCCAGTAACTGCACCCATTCTGTAGGGACCCAGGGAGGTACTGACAGTCTCCTCAAAGACCACTCTTCTGGGAACAAGCTGACCCAGATGCAGAGTGCTCAGTCTGAGCAACTGGGCCAGCCTGAGCACAGAAAGGTCATGCAATACATCAGGCACCGGAATCCCAAAGACCATGCTGTGCTCCTGGCCAACCGGGCCACCCTCAGAATGGAGCCAGGCCCACAGAGGCAGCTCCTCAGGAAGCTCAGAAGCAAGCTGCAGGATGACCAGGGACAGTGACAGCACAGGCGTGCTCTCTGCCCTCCATCTCTTCACAGCAGTGCCACGGGTCAGCACTGAGCACCCTGACCAGCTAAAAGAAGAACACCTGTAGTGGGGACAGCCCCGCTTAAGCTATACCTGTCTTTTCTGTCTCATAAAAAGCAGCAATTTCGAAGTTTGATTCCTTCTCTACCCTCTAATTTTTTTACTCTCTACCCTTTAATTTTTTAAAGGGAATCTCAGTGGTTTATAAAAATCAAAAGCAAAAAAAAAGTTCTTATATCAAAAATGTCTTCAAGGCCAGGCGTGGTGGCTCACGCCTGTAATCCCAGCACTCGGGAGGCAGAGACAGGTGGATTGCTGAGTTCGAGGCTTGCCTGGACTACATAGTGAGCTCAGAGCCAGCCCGAACTACAAAGCGAGACCCTGTCTCAAAAAAAAAAAAAAAAAAATGTCTTCAAATCAAAAAACAATATACCCTTGGGGCCGGGGATTTAGCTCAAGTGGTACCGCACCTACCTTGGAAGCACAAGGGCCTGAGTTCAATCCCAGGTACCACCAAAAAATAAAGAAAGAAAGAAATAAAAATCAATATACCCTCAACTGGACATGAGTTAGACTTCCCAAAAATATTGCTAAGCTTTTCTTTCAGAAACTGGTTCTTCCACAGTTATAACTGAGAATGTTCAGATCACAAGGGTAGTTAGTTCATAAGATTCCAGCTTTTTTTTTTTTTTAACAATAGTACATTAAACAGGTCCGGAGATTTAGCTCAGTGGTTGCAGCACCTGCCTAGCAAGCATAAGGTCCTGAGTTTGATTCCCCAGTAACCACATACAATAATACCAGGCATGGTGTCTCACGCCCACCAGCAATCAGTACCACCATACTATGAGAGCGGTTATGGTGGCTCACATTTGTAATCCCAGCACTCAGGAGGAAGAGGCAAAGGCAGGAGGATTGCTGGGTTCGAGGTTTGCCTGGGCTACATACTGAGCTCAGGGCCAGCCTGAACTACAAAGCAAGACCCTGTCTCAAAAATAATAATAATAATGATGGTGATGATGATGATGCATTAAACAAAATGTCAGCTGACAGCTGACACAGTTGCCCATAACAGAAGTAGAAAATATTTGGTCTTGCAGAAGCAAAGTTAAAGCATGAAAAACCCAAATCATTGAGCTAAAATCATTCCATGGAAGATTCTATATTCAGAGTCCTTGGCCCAGAGATCATCCTTCCATTGCCTCTGGATCAAGGTCATTAAAAAAGAAAGGTTAAATGCCCATCAACTGGCAATTGGACAAAGAAGATATGGGTTTTTTAAAATAAAATGGAGTACTACTCAGCCATAAAAAAGAGAAACTAGAGACATTTATAGATAAACGGATGCAAGTAAAATAAACAGGATACTAATGTGTAAACACTGAATTATTTCCCTGGTGTGAATAACTGCAAGTGTAAATGAGGTACTAAATGTATAATAGTTATTGTAAAATAGGAAGAAAATTTAGTGAGGAAGGAAAACTACAAGGAGGTACAGGGGAAAGGAAAAAGGGGAAAGAAAAAAACAAAAACAAAGCTTATGTAAATAGGGAGGGTGGAGGGTTGAAGGGAAGGAAGGGGAATAGTAAAAAATAAGAACCATAATATATCATGTAAAGGTACAAATTTCTAATAATGTACATTATCATAACATATACCTAAATTGTGCCAATAAATTTAATGAATAATAAAAAACAAAGGTCACTCACTGTACATTAACTTTAATAAAGAAAAATGCCACAGGCACTTACTCTTTTTTTTTTTTTTTTGAGACAGGGTCTCATTTTGTAGTTCAGGCTGGCCCTGAGCTCAGGGTAACCTCGAACTCTTAGCAATCCTCCTGCCTCTGCCTCCTGAGTGCTGGGATTACAGATATGAGTTACCACATCTGGCACTGTGATGTGTGGTACTGATTGCTGGGATGGGGGAGTGGGGACATTGTGGTATGTGGCATGCCAGAGATCCAACTCCAGACTTTGACATTGCAAGGCAGACTCTGTAACCACTGAGCTAAATCCGCAGCCCCCAGCACTTACTCTTTTGAATCATACCTATCTAGAGACTCTTTCCCAAGGGATTCCCATACAGGAGGCCCAACACTGGGGACAGCTCTGAATTCAGTTTTTGGTTGTTTTCTGGGTTTTTTTTTTTTTGAGACAGGGTCTCACTTTGTAGTTCAGGCTGACCCTGAGCTCACTAGTAGCCCAGGCTAGCCTCTAATTTATAGCAATCCTCCTGCCTTTGCCTCCCTCACCTGGCAATTCAGCTTATCTTTGGGGAAACGGAAAAGTTAACTATCCATACTATTTGTTCCACCTACAAGGAGAGATAAAAAGCCCATGGAAGGTCTTAAGGATCACAACATCTGTCACATCTCACAGTGATTCATTCTCATATTTGAAAACTCTTTCCACAGTATCTTTTGTTGTTGTTGTTGTTGTTTTTGAGACAGGGTCTCGCTTTGTCATTCAGGCTGGCCCTGAGCTCACAAGGTAGCCCAGGCAAACCTCGAATCCAGCAATCCTCCTGCCTCTGCCTCCTGAGTGCCGGAATTACAGGTGTGAGCCACCAGGCCCAGCACTGTGGTATGTGGTACTGATTGCTGGTGGGCATGAGTCACCATGTCTGATATCGTTGTATGTGGTACTGAGGATTGAACTCAGGACCTTGCATTTGCAAGGCAGGCGCCAGAACCACTGAGCTAAATCTCTGGCCCACAATTTCCACTTCTATATTTATCTCTACATACCTGATGACTCTCATATCTTTATAACACACTCCTCTTTTCCTTCAGTTTGTATTTGCTACTGTTATTTACCAGGAATTCTAACTCATATAAACAACCGCTTTCTCCTGATGCAGCTCCTCTCTCTCTGACTGCTACTTCTTAGACTTCTCAGTGGGAAACTCTTCCTCTGTGGGCATCTTAAACATCAGTTTACCTCTCAGAATTGTAGGAGGTAACTATTGGTGAGAGGAAAGTAGTCACCCTGGTGAGACAGTGAACCAAAGCCTTTATATTAACTGAACCAGAACAAGCCCCACTCAGAGCAAGCTATTTGCAATGCAAGTTTCTATGGTAACACAAAACCCAGAAAAAAGCAAACTGAATAAATAACTGCACAATCAATTTTCACTGTTATACTTTAAAAATGAAAGACTCAGAACATGCATCATTTTTTAGAAAAGACTAGAACTGTCAAATATACATATGATATATATGTTATATATTATACATATCATACTATGTGGGTATATCATCTATCTATATCTATAGATAGATGATAGATAGATAGATAGATAGATAGATAGATAGATAGATAGATAGATAGATAGTTTTCAGATCTAAGAATTTGGCCAATCTCAGATATACAAGTTAAAACTCTAACGTTGCAAAAGGGTCTCTTCCTGTGACCTTACATCTCTCTGATGTGTTATAGTGAAGAGTACAGATATCACTTACTAGCAAACTACTGGAAGTAACTGCCTAAATCCAGGATCCAGAATACAGGCTGCTAGATCATGGCCTGGACATTTTAAGGACTCAAGATCATGGAGAGCAGGGGGAAGGCTTTCTAGACTGATATTATAGAGAAAGAACAGTCAAATGCAATGCATGGGGGGGAAAAAGCAACAATTGAACCTCAACTGAAGCTGAAAACTATCTTTGAAAAACCATTGTTTGCTTTTTTTCTAAATCATTTATAAAGAATAGTTTTCACACTTTGAGTATAGAGAAGATTTCGTTTTGCTGTGCTAAGGACTGAACTCAAGGCCTTGTAAACATTAGGCAAGGACTATGCCTCTGAGCCACATCTCCAGCCCCAAGTATGGACCAGGGCTTGAATAAATGCTTCTGAAATAAAGTGGGTCTTCTGTGGTGCAAAAATGGTGTCACAGTCAGCTGAGAGAATGTTCTTGTACTTGGGAGATGCAAGCTGAAGAAGTATGCAAGGTTGAGCTGTCATGACGTCCGAAGCCTGAGATGGTCTTTTTCACCCTCCTCTCACTTACATGTGGACTTATCCACTGAACTCATACTCTCACCTACTCAACTCACGCTTACTTGGCATGCCCACCCATGAGTGTAACTCACACCCAGAATCTCTTGCTCAGAACACTCCTCTGGGGTCCAGACCACAGACACCACAGCTCCACCCTATGTTCTAGCACCACCTAAGACTCATTACATTCAAAGACAGATTCATCTTTTCACTTCCCCCACTGAGGCTAAAAAACAGAATAAAATCTGTTACCTTTTCTATCTTAATAAACGTCAAACTGAACAAGCCAGAAACTTCTCTCTTCTTTGCCCCATGCTTAATTAATCATCAAAGCCCCTATACCTCATAAATCTCTTCATCTCCTCCCCACTCCCTGTTTTTATTGTCTTTCTCCCTAACCACACACTGTTTTGGTTGGCTTTTCTTTTCTTTTCTTTTTTTGTTTGACACAGGGTATCACTTTGTAGTTCAGGCTGCTCCTGACCTCACTATGTAGCTCAGGCTAGCCTGGAACTCACAGCAATCCTCCTGCTTCTGCCTTCCAAATGCTGGGATTACAGGCAGGAGCTACCACATCCAGCATTCCTAACCACATATTGTATAAAACATCTTTACTGGCCTTTCTTGACTTCAGTATTGCTATAATCCTATCTCCTATTCTTCACCAGAGTAGATTTACCAACATAAAAACCTGAGCATATCACCACCCTGCTTGAAATTCTTCAGTGGCTCCCTAGTGCCTTAAAAGTGAAATCAACTAAACTATTTTTCTGTGGCATATGAGGTCCTTCATGACACTGTCTGTGTCTTCATTCCCAGTCTCATCATTTGCACCCCATTCTAGTCAAACCTGAGAAGTCACTGTGAGTAATTATGAGTGTACCCTCCCCACACTGCATATCAGCACACTCCTACCAGAGAAACTGCACCTGCTCGAAAGTCTTCCCTGCCTTCCACGTCTTACTTGTAATCTCCATTCCTCATCAGTCCCACCAACCTTGATATCTAACCTCATTAAAGCAACTTACTTTAAAGAATTTGTTTCACAATGTTCTTCCCAATAGGCTATAAGATTCTTAGTAACATGGGATCCTGCTTTTAGTTACTTACTTACTTACTTACTTACTTACTTCTTATTTAGATGCAGGGTGTCGCCTTGTAGTTCAGGCCTTGTAGCTCACGGTGTAGCCCAGGCAAGCCTTGAACTCAGCAATCCTTCTGCCTCTGCCTCTGCCTCCTGAGTGCTGGGATGACAGGCATGAGCCACCACACCCAGCCCTGTTTTTAATTTAAGTGCCTAAGACACTCAACAATTATTTATTCAAAAACTGACAATCACCCTAGTGAAATAGTTTGTTTCTTTGTCCTTAATGATTTGGATTTCTAAATTATAAAGATCTCTAACCAGGGAACAATAGGAACAAGAAAAGAGATTGGGTCGGGCGTGGTGGCTCATGCCTGTCATCCCAGCACTGGGAGGCAGAGGCAGGAAGATTGCTGAGTTCAAGGCTTTTGCCTGGGCTACATAGTGAGCTCAGGGCCAGCCTGAACTACAAAGCGAGACTCTGTCTCAAAAAAAAAAAAAAAAAAAAAAAGGAAAGAAAAGAGATTGGGCTGGTGAGTTGCTACAGGAAGTGAATTATTTGAAAACACTCTTCAGCCCTTTTCTTCTCCCTGAGATAAACTATAGTCATGAAAGAAATCTGGAGAAAGCGGAGCTGGGTGGGTACCAGTGGCGGTGAATCCATGCCACCCACGTCACAGTGGGCTGTATCACTGAAAGCTCTAAAAGGCTTACCAGCACTGGGTTAGAGAGCTGAAATGCACAAGATAAAAACAAGCACATTTCAGATAGATTTTATTGGACTCAAAGAAAATTTAACCACACCTCAATTCTAACTTTATAGTCTCAAAAATATGATATTCACTGTGCCACAGTGTATCACCTCAGATACCACAGGAGGTGATAACTGAGAAAGACGAAGCTAACACTTCCTCACTCACTGACAAACACTCCAGAAATTTCCACCAAATGGCTTTCTGTACATGGAGCACCCCTACTACCAAGGAATTTAGCCTATGGAGGGAAGGCTTCTCCACATTTGGCACCCCATCAACTGCTCAAAAAACCGGGTCCCAACTGGTCCCATTTGCTTTTCTTTTGCCGTGTGTGTGTGTGTGTGTGTGTGTGTGTGTGTGTGTTGTTTTACTAGTGATTAAAGCTGGATCTGTCACACTAATCTACATTCCCAGCTCATTTTTAAGTTTTTTAAAGAAAAACTTTAAGATAGGCTGTCACTAAGTTACCAAATTACTGAATTTCCCAGGTTAGGCTCAAACTTGCTAACCTTCTGCCTCAGCTTTCCCAAGTGCTGGATTGTAGGTGGGCATCACTATACTGAGAAAAGGCCAATTCTTTAGAATATATTTATTTTGCGGTCATTTCTCAGGTGACACTGAGAAATCCTCTGAAGGACATTCCCTCTCGTATTTGGGGCCTCACTTGTCTGGCAAAGGCAGGGTATTCTGTCAGGGCCTAAAGTTTTCTCTCTTGGCTGCAACTCATTTAGATCAGGAGCACAGGGGTTGGCTGGGGCTGACAGACCTACAGACCCAGACTTCCCAGTATCTAGTCAAGATGTCTTCAGTCTCCTTCAAGGTTTTCCTTTCTCAGCACTCTGTCTTATTTATCAAGAACAGGTTTCCACTGGGAGTGTACTTTAAAAAAAAAAAAAAAAGAGCAAGCTCCTCATAGGGGTTCTTGAGCTCTGAACAACAGAGCCTGAGGCCCTGTGAATGAAGTGGAAAGGACAATGAGAATGAACAGGTTCACAAGGTGAGGAAACGAAGGTAAAGAGGATTAAAAATGCTGAGTCACCTTCGAAGAACAGAGACAAGATATCATCAATTCCAGTCAGTGGCAGCTACTTAGCACCAAAATGAAGAATGAAATGGACAGGGCCAGATATTTAGTTCAGTGGTTCTGGCACCTCGCAAGCGCAAGGTCCTGAGTTCGACCCCAACCCCGGTAACCACATAGAATGCTGGGCGTGGAGACTCACGCCCACCAGCAATCAAAACCACATACCACAGTGCCGGGCGTGGTGGCTCACGTCTGTAATCCCAGCACTCGGAAGGCAGAGAGACAGGAGGATTGCTGAGTTCCAGGCTTGCCTGGGCTACATAGTGAGCTCAGAGCCAGCCTGAACTACAAAGCGAGACCCTGTCTCAAAAAAAAAAAAAAAAAAAAAAAGCCTAACCTGTTTTCCAATTGCCCTTGTTTCTGTGTTAGATTCTTTTAATTTAATCACATGTGATTTTAATATCACATTGCACTTGTACACTCAGCCATATAACTAGTAAATGACACAAAAGGAAACTGTGCCACATATTGTATGAAAATGCTTGATTAAACCAAGTCCAAGCTATTTCTGTAAAATTGAGCTTATCCTGTTTATTCTACACTTTTTAATATACAGTACCACAAAAGTCCTCCGTAAAAAACTCATCTCTAGAAAATGTCCAAGTGTTTAGCAGCAGCTTTTGTTTACTATTCCTTACAGAAAATTTATGATAAAAACCTCGTTACCACCCTAATTATACAATCAAGGAAAGAGAGGCACCAAGGTCCTTGTCCATCCATATGTCCTTGACCAGGAGCAGAACAGGAGTTAAAATTATCTGTTTATACATTTGTAGTCCATTTCCTTCCACATATGTTTACTGAAGATTCTGTTATCAGGTACCTGGCCTGCCCCAGGCTGTTCACATCAATCATTAACCATCGTTAAATCAATAAACTCCTGCTGTTCTTACCCTGAGCCCAGATTTCTCCAGGAGCAATGGCATGATCAGAAATCAACCCTTGGCTGATCAGGAAAGCAGAACCTTCAAGATGGCCAACTCTCCTCAAAGGACATTCCTCCTTATAAGCCCTAAAATGATTTTTCTTTTTGTCCTTAAGTCACACAAGCCCAAACGTACTCTTCTAATTTGGTGACAATCTATCTAGGTGTTTTCATATAACATAATAAAGAACCAGCAAATTTGTTTCCTCTCCATGGGCAATTCAGTCCTAGGTGCAGGGTCAAATTCTGGTAATCAATAACACATGAACTAATACTGTTTCAAGAACTACATTACCAGTTTGCCATCCTGTAGATCTTTTTTTTTTTTTGGTTGGTTGGTTGGTTTTGCAGTACTGAGGATCAAACTTGGGCCCTTGTGCTTTCAAGTTAGGTGCAGTACCACTTGAGTGAAAGCCTCTAACCAAAAAAAGCTTAAAAAAAAAAAAAAACTAAATGCAGGCTCCTAGTTCCCAACTTAGACGTACTAAATCAGACTTGGAGGTGAATATGGCATTTAAACAAGCGGCACAACCAATTTGCTATGCAACCAAGTTTTAAAAACCCAGGCCAGCACTTGGGGGTATACACAGTGAAAGACAACTTGTCCAGCAAGTGTAAGGCCTGCATTCCCTTCCTACCACTACAAATATAAAATTTTTGTAAAGATTGCTATGGGATTTGTTTCAAAGTAGATTGCATGGAGTTTTGTTTTTTTGTTTTATGTAATTCTAAGTATTAAATCTAGGGTCTCCAGGCAAACACCATCATTGAGCTACATTCCCAGCCACCCCCTTTAATTTCATTTTGAGACAGGCTCTTGTTAAATTGCCCAGGTTGGCCTCAAACTTGTGATCTTCTTATGTCAGCTTCCCAGGTAGCTGGGATTACAGTTTAGACTGTGTGGTCTTGAACACAGGGGCTGGCTCTTTGTTATCCTCATAGCCCCAGACACCATCTGAGGTACTTAATAAATGTTCACTGACTAAACATAAATTAATCAGTGTATTATGTGTCCATGATATTTTATGTCAGAATTTGTTCACATGTAATTAGTCATGCAGGAAAGCCATGTAAATACTTATAAACTCTTTAACCGAATTTGTGAAGTACAGAATTTTAAAACTCAAAAGTACCCTGGTTGGGGCCAGAGAGTTAGCTCAGTGGTTCCGGCACCTGCCTCAAAAGCACAAAGTCCTGAGTTCAGTCCCCGGTAACCACATACAATGCTGGGCGTGGAGACTCACGCCCACCAGCAATCAATACCACATACCACATACCACATACCATAGTGCCGGGTGTGGTGGCTCACGCCTGTAATCCCAGCACTCGGGAGGCAGAAACAGGAGGATTGCTGAGTTCGAGGCTTGCCTGAGCTACATAGTGAGCTTAGGGCCAGCCTGAACTACAAAGCGAGACCCTGTCTCAAAAAAAAAAAGAAAAAAATAGTACCCTGGTAAAATTCTCTGTGTGGACCCATGTTATCTAGCCCTAGGCTCATGCGTTCTCCAGTCACACAGGTAGTTAGTTGTTCAAGAGGAAAATCTAGTCTGGTTCAGAAGCTCACCTCCAAACTCTTATTCAAATATAATGTCTCCACGCCTCCAGCTGGGTCCTACCTTGACCAGGAAACCAGTGTGCAGTTGGGAGCTCAAGTAGCTTTGTCAACATCCCGGGTCCCAGGTCCTCTGCTGCCTCTGGCTCCTCCCTGTGACAAGGGAGGGTGGGGGGACAGGGATGTGGAAGTCTGTCTAAGGGATCTGTCCACTGAAACCAGGCCTCAGTGTAGCAGATACACAGTTACTGGCTCTTCCTCTTCATACAAGACCCTCCTTCCCACAAGAACCCAGCTGTAGCCACCAGTATGGGGAAGACTTTCTCCCGATGGCCATCAGGACCATCTCCTCAGCTCTAGTCTCCTGTCATCTCTCCAGCTACTTGATGGGGGCCGCCCCTGCCCCTCAGGAAGATTCTCTTTTTTAAAACAACCCAGGTCAGCTGGGTATGGTGGCACATGCCCATAATCCCAGCACTCAGGAGGCTGAGACAAGAGGATCACCATGAGTTCAAACTCAGCCAGAACCATACAGTGAGACCTTGTCTCTAAAAAGCAAAACTAAAACAGCCTAGGTCCCACATCCTGCTGCTGATCTTCACCTGTTCCTTCTAGTCTCTCACCAGTGAAGAGAACAACTCCTCTCTCTCGCCTTCTCACCTACTCTGCCAGCTTGGTGAGAAGGAAGCCAGTCCTAATGCTCCTAAACTCTGTGGGACCTCTCCTTGCTGTGTGGACCTGGGAGAACAAGGCCCCAGCCCCAGAAAGCACTCTTCCAGCCTCTCTCTGAAGCTTGGCACTGCCCAGTTCCATGCCCATCTCCACCCTCACCTGGACACGTGAAGGCTGATGTTGACAATTTTCCCTCCTTAATCTCTTAGGCAATGCCGCAGAGTTATTCCAACATCTCCAGAGGAAGTGGGGACATCAGTCACCTGTCCTAATGTTCTGAGAAGATGACTAGAGACTCACAGTTAACATCTTGTTACATTAGTCTGACTCTGGGTTATAGGAAGAAAAGACTCATTTGATCCCTCTTAATTAGTGGAAGTTAGAGACAAAACCTCTGGAGGGCTGGAGGATTAGCTCAGTGCTTCAGGCGACTGCCTCGAAAGCTCAAGGTCCTGAGTTGATCCCCGCAAGCTCAAATTCCTGAGTTGATCCCCGGTAACCACATGCAATACTGGGCGTGGAGACTCAAGCCCACCAGCAATCAATACCACATACCATAGCTCACGCCTGTAATCCCAGAACTCGGAAAACAGGCAGGAGGATTACTGAGTTCGAGGCCTGCCTGGACTACATAGTGAGCTCAGGGCCAGCCTGAACTACAAAGCGAGACCCTGTCTCAAAAAAAAAAAAAAAGAAAAAAAAGAAAAAAAAGAAAACCTCTGGAGATTAAAAAAAAAAAAAAAAACACTAATATTATGACAACCCACAGGCAGTCATACCTAGACCTCACCATGATACCAGGAAGTTCCAAGTATAAAAGAGACCTAATGACAAAACATTCTTGGGTGCCCTTCAGCGATGTCATTTCCAGACACCCATCCCTCCTTTTGCTGGAACTCTGTTATAAACAAATTGTTTTAAAGGATGCTAAGAGGGGAGAGTTCTATTATCCAATAAGTCTAGGAAATATTAATATTAGAAAGTCTCTTTCTGTAAGGTTCATGTTTTTTAGTATGCTAAAGCATCATGACACTTTTCAGAAGAGGTCTAGAGATGGTATTTCCCAGTTGTACTTGCCTGGGAAACCCTACTTGAACATGTGTTAACCTCTGGCCAATCCAGCTCAGGAGACACTGCTGGGAGCCCTGCATGTCTTTGTTCTGCCTCTTGACAGGACCTATTTGCAGCTTTGAAGGGCAGGGGCACATGCAGATTGCTCTTTCTATGGCTTTTCAGCTTGTGCTTCTACAATCATTTGACTCTTAGTTCTCTAAGAAAAAAACATTTGCTGCTCCAATATGATCATAATAATTTGGGCAGATGGCCTTATATGCCATCCTCTAATCCACTGACCCTCCTTCAGCCTGACTAACTTTAGCCTGGACGCCCACTCCTGACCAGGAAGGTGGACCCCAATATGACTGCCCACCCTTTGTAGGAGAATCTAAGGGAACAGCACCTACAGGATTAACCATCCTACAATCACAGCAGTCTCTCTAACACCTTTGTGACAGCCAGACCAAAGGATGAAAACAAGTGCCAGAAACTCTTAAATCTCCCTCTCTTGGCTTACAGCCCCAGAGGAGTCTAATCCTTTGTATCTGTGGGACTCAAGTTAAATTTATGCTTTTCAAATGCTTTCAGAGTCTCCCCCAGCCTACCCAAGTATCCTGTGATCAAAATGAGACTGGAGGGGGTTACCCACTTTCCGGGTTCCCCCTTCTGTCTCTCTTAAGGCAGAAGCTTTCTCTCTCAATAAAATTTTCCTACTCAAACCTCCGTCATTCCTAAAATTCATTCTTTGATTTTTAGAGAACACGAACTTGCGTTTCAGGTGGGGAGTTAAGCCTGAACTCTCCTGCGTCATATTGGAGGTTCCACCAAGATAACTGCATGGAGATGGGGAATTCCATATCTGAGTCCCTTACTCCCTTGGAATGTGTTCTTAAATACTGGAAAATGTTCGATCCTCACTTGCTAAAGAAGAACAGCTTAATATTTCTCTGCACCCGTGCATGGCCTACTTACCCCCAAGATAAAAAGAAGAGACTCGGGGCCAGAGGGTTAGTTCAGTGGTTCCAGCGCCTGCCTCGCAAGCATAAGGTCCTGAGTTTGATCCCCGGTAACCACATATAATGCTGGCCATG
>PVIC010002117.1:54440-67666 GCA_004025085.1 Thryonomys swinderianus
GGCAGCTTGCCTGGGCTCCATAGTGAGCTCAGGGCCAGCCTGAACTACAAAGAGAGACCCTGTCTCAAAAAAAAAAAAAAAAGAAGAGACTCAAGGCAGTATGCCTACCTAAGATAACAATGCATGGAGTCTATAAGGGCCTTTAGATAGACCCTCTGCAGAGTGACCCTGACTGCTGTTACAACTATGCCCCTCTCCAGCCTAAAGAAGTTAGATCCGTCTTCACCTATTTGCCCCTCACGGCAGTTCAGGTACCTCTTCAGAGGGGGGAAATATTATAGGTAAAAAAGCCAGCTAGACATATGTAGACAGATAGATAGAACTGGCCCTTGAAAGGGAGCCAAGAAAGCCAACTTGGAGTTTAGTGTTGCCAGAAAAAAAAGCTATCCCCCCCCATGCAGGATAAACAGCTGTCACTGATATCCCAAATAGGCAGCCATCAGATACTCTAAAGAAGGCACCAACCTCCTGGGGTGGAGGGCTGAGACATTAACCCACCTCCCCAGAAAAGAGTCAGAGTCAAAAATTCCTGTCTGATTGTTAATTCCCCACTGTACTCATTGGTCAATTGTAACCCATCCACTTTTTTGAATCTTTTTGGTAGCCCCCTATTTCAGACTTGCCTCACCTCATGGCTTTGCTCCATAAAAGCCCTCTACAAAGTGAGGTAAGGGGGTTACCCACTTTCCGGGTTCCCCCTTCTGCCTCTCTTAAGGCAGAAGCTTTCTCTCAATAAAATTTTCCTACTCAAAAAAAAAAAAGACTGGAATCCATATAAACTCCTTTTCTCTACCTTTCTTCTCTGAATAGTTGAGGTAGACATGTTGGTTCTTCCCTCAACCCACAATGTAGCTTATATATCAGGACTCAAGTATGTTTTAGTGTTTTTAATTGTTATTTACCCATATGGTGAAGTCTTTAACAGCTAACTGCAAAAAAATAGTAAATGATTTTTTTAATCTAAGCAATACAACATAAAAGAAGAAATGCAAAAGTATTTTGCAGGCTTTTAAATGCATACTTGTGACACTGCATAAAGAATACAAATAGGTGTGCTTTGGTCTCCCTGGCATGTGCTTATGCAGTTCTGTTCCTATTAAACAGTTCAGCCTTCTGCATTTTTACTTCAGCAATCACATTCAGCTCTATGTGTGGAAAGTACCGGTTCATTAACCTCATTCCACAGACTGGATGATAAAAATATACCTTCAACATTATAAAAACATAAGCAGGCCAGTGTGACTCAAGGTCAATTGAAAAAGCCATGCACTCTTCCAGATCCTCCTTAATGAGGGTCATTTGTGAATAGCAGCAAGCCAGAAGACTCCCCCAGCAGGAAAAGTTCAGCATAGCATAAAAGCAGGGGCCCATGTCCAGCGCGGGGGCCCAGGAGTCAGTGACTTCAAGCAAGTATGCTTAATTTTCTAAGCCTCTGCTGCTTCTACAAAACAGTGAAGGTGTAGCTAAGTGGCACCATACCTGTCTGGTAAGAGCAAGGGGCTAAGTTCAACCCCCTGTACCTCCAAAAAAAATTTTTTCAAAGAAAGAGGAGGAGGGGAAAGAAGAGGGAGAAAAACAAGAAAGAAGGAAGAGGAAGAGTGGGGAGAAAGGAGGCAGGGAGGGAGAACAGGACCTAGAAAAGAGAACACAGAAGTACTACCTGTGGATGTGCCACAGGTCCTTTCTTGAACAGACAAGGAAACCACCAGCCACTGCATAGCTGCTGTACTCCAGTGAGTGGAAGGCACAGCCACGACTCGGAGGCTGATCATCTGCACAAGGCAGAAGACCATGTGGTGTCCCTTTGACTCCTGGTCCACAACTCAGTCAGGAGACAAGCCCTTGAACTAGCCAGGGTTTCCCCTGTTCCACCCTAAGACAGGGGCAGTGGCCAGTGAAGCCAGAGAAGTCAGTAGGCCCATAGTTCAGAACCTCAGTGTGACAGCTGCCACAAGTTGAAACCATCTAAATTACATACCACTAACATATATGCAGATTACAAAGCCATATCCCTTAGTTTAAAACCCACCCCTTAGGCCGAAGATTTAGCTCAGTGGTCCTGTGCCTGCCTTGCAAGGTCCAGAGTTCAATCCCCTGGTAATTAATTTTTAAAAATCCACCCCTCTATGATCTGCCCTGCAACACACCAGAGTGGAGACTCTGCAAAAAATGTCAGCTTGGTCAGGAAATGCCAAGCAGCACTTGGCACCAGTGCTTAGCTTCCTCACACTCATAACCCTGTTCTCATGCTGGCTGGCATCTCCTTCCCACACATTTTGCTCTCCAACCCACACAGTCATTCTGGAAGCTCAGACTCATCAACTCCATTCAGAGCACTAGGCCCCCAATCCATATTTCTAACCCTTGAAGACCCCCAACCCTTGTTCCCAAACTCTGGGTGGTAGCTGCTTTCCCCAGTAGCCATCTGTAACAAGCAGGTGTCCCTATCCTGCCTTTTCAGTGACCAATTAACATTACATCTAGTTGACAATTCTATAACATTCTGTTCAAACAACTGCTGTGGTTTGTCTTCTGATTAAACAATAGTGTTACAGCTAACCCAGCAAGACAAAACTCACACACCATACAGGTCCGAATCAAGAGTCCTTTAATGAGTCCATCAGGAGTGAGCTAGCCCCCCAAAGACTCCTGATGATGCCAGACAGATTTCCAGCAGTTTTTAAAGATTTCCAGTAAAAACCACAAAGAGACTCAATCAGGAAAGCAATACAAACAACATTCCATTTTGGTAAGCTCAGGTTTACAGAACCAGATTGCCAAGTTAGGCAATCACCTCATTTTTACAACTTTAAGGTAGAGGGTGTTTGTTAAGACAGCGGAAAGTGTTTGTTCTTGTGGTTACATCTGCAGGAGTCTTGCTCCTTACTGTGAATTAACCAGGTAGGGCCTGCCAAAATCTACTTAAAAAACATTCCTTTCCCAAGAGGAGGGAAGTAGAGTGAGTTCACACAGGGGAACCAGGTGCAGGTCCTTCTGCTCTGTGCATTACTTTATTGTGGTACGATATTTTTTTCAGTATATTCTTTTTTTTTTTTTTTTTTGAGACAGGGTCTCGCTTTGTAGTTCAGGCTGGCCCTGAGCTCACTATGTAGTCCAGGCAAACCTCGAACTCAGCAATCCTCCTGCCTCTGCCTCCCAAGTGCTGGGATTACAGGCGTAAACCACCACGCCCGGCACTGTAGTATGTGGCATTGATTGCTGGTGGGAGTGAGTCTCCACGCCCAGCATTGTATGTGGTTACCGGGGACTGAACTCAGGACCTTGCGCTTGCGACGCAGGCGCCAGAACCACTGAGCTAACCCTCCGGCCCTTTTCAGTATATTCTTAAAGAACATTGGGGGAGAGAAGATAAAAACTGAAGAGAGACATCCTATAGGTCTAAGATCTCAGTAAGATAAACTATTCAGTTTTTCTTAATAAAGCTTCTGGGACAGGTTCAATTTTCTGCTGAAGCTGTTTATTGTCTTCCCTAAGAGAATTTTTCACCCATAAACTCTAAGTCTATGATTCTGTTGTTAGTTTCCAATTCTTGCTGCCTTTTTTTTTTTTTGCATATGTTCCTTATAATTCCACTATTAACCAATCTTCTAAAATCTTGAAAAATCTCACAAAAGTTGTTTATGTTGGAAAACTACCCACAGGGCATAATTGGCTTTTTTCATATAGTTTATGTGATTGCTGTGTCGTTTTTGTCTGTGAAGCCCAGGTTCTAAATGTCTGGCAGCTCTTGACAGGACTGTGCAGCTGTAAATGCCCAATGCCTACACTATCTTGATGTAATTAAGGTGCCAAAACCACAGCCACAGATTCTTTCTTGCATCTGGACCCCACCCAGAGGCTCCGATTTGAAAAAAGCCCAGGGCAACAGGCCCTTTACCTGGATGGTATACCAACTTTGATCTGTTGGTGGGGTTCTCTCTCTCTCTCTCTCTCTCTCTCTCTCTCCCCTCTCTCTCTCTCTCTCTCTCTCCTCTCTCTCTCTCTCTCTCTCTCTCTCTCTCTCTCTCTCTCTCTCTCTCTCTCTCCCTTGCCAGGAATAACTGGACCCTGCCAAGTACCTGTGGTCCTCTCCTTTCTCTGCTGACAAAATGGTTGGAACCTTGTCCAGTATCCCCTGGCCTTTCTTCGTAGGCACCCGTCTCTCCCATCCCCACTGAGTTTCAGGAAAGCAGGAGGCAGCTTTTAAGTGTATTTGTGTTGTACCCACATCCTGTGTATTTGTGTCTCATTGTTGATGTCCTTTCATTTGGAGGGAAAAACTAATCTGTTTCCAGTTCCACCTCCAGAAGTCACAAATTACTACCGAATTAGGCTGACACAGATGGTAACCAAGACAGAATTCCTAACTCCAGGAGTTTCAGTGCCCTGGGGAAATCAGAAAACAGGCTTTTAATTAGGTTACAGGTTCTGCTGCATAAAGCAGAGGACGAAAAAGTGAGTTAAACAAGAAGTGTGCCTCCCTCAAGAAACGGCTGGCCAGGGTACCCTGTTCTGGGAGGCTGTCCGAGACCAAGGCCCTTCTGTCTGATCACACACTATCTGCCATTGTCCATAACGTCTAAGGTAATTATCATGCTCACATTCCAGCCAGGAGTGGGAGGAAGGAAGACAGGACTTGCCCTCTCCTTTCAAGGTTGACACCTGAAGTTGTCACTTTGCTTTCTCTCTTATCCCTCAGACTAGAATGTAGTCACATGGTCACAAGATCTGCAATGGATGCAGGATACTTATTCCCTGTCTTTACTAAAGGACAGCCATATGCTCAGCTAACAGATCTATTAATATAGGGCATCAAGTAATCCAAATAAGCAAAACAATCCGAACAAGGGAAATATTATAACTCCCAACCTGCTAGATACTCAAAGCAGGAGCCTGTGTTCTCTAAAATCAAAGAATGACCAAACCTGGTGGCTCACACCTGTAAACCCGGCACTCAGGAGACAGAGTTAGGAGGATTGCCATAAATTCAAGGCTGACCTGGGTTGCATAATAAATTCAGGGCAGCCTGAACTACAAAGCGAGACCCTCTCTCAAAAAAAATAAAGAAGGGCCGGAGGGTTAGCTCAGTGGTTCCAGCGCCTGCCTCGCAAGCGCAGGGTCCTGAGTTTGATCCCCGGTAACCACATATAATGCTGGGCGTGGAGACACGCCCACCAACAATCAACACCGCATACCACAATGCCGGACGTGGTGGCTCACGCCTATAATCCCAGCACTCGGGAGGCAGAGACAGGAGGATTGCTGAGTTCGCGGCGGCTTGTGAGCTCAGGGCCAGCCTGAACTACAAAGCGAGACCCTATCTCGAAAGGAAAGGAAAGGAAAGGAAAAAGGAAAGGAAAAAGGAAAGGGAAAAGGAAAGGAAAAAGGAAAGGAAAGGGGAGGGGAGGGGAGGGGAAGGAAGGGAAGGGAAGGGAAGGAAAAAGGAAAGGAAAGGAAAGGAAAGGAAAGGAAAGGAAAGGAAAGGAAAGGAAAGGAAAGGAAAGGAAAGAGGAAAGGAAAGGAAAGGAAAGGAAAGGAAAGGAAAGGAAAGGAAAGGAAAGGAAAGGAAAGGAAAGAATTACTTCTAGGAACAACAGAGATTAAAAGTGTCATGTTTGGCCTAGGTGTTTCCTAAGCAAAGTGGTTGCTTTCAACAAATAACAACCACTTCTCTGTAAACAGGACAAAAGAACTCCAGTGTGGAAAACGCCGGTGATTGTCTGCACACCTGTGCAGACTATCCTTGGATTCAATCAAACATTTCATCTCAGGCGGAACTAACCTTATGGAGATTTAAGCTGTCACGGGAACCTCGTAGGTGGGCCCCACATAACAAGAAGATGACCCGAAGCTGCTCTGCAGTGGGCTGCAGCACCCGGGACACTGCTGAGCCCGAGCGCGGCCTCTCCTCCCACCAGAGCCTGTGAGATCGGAGTCAGGGCCACAGACTCCACGGAGGGCCTGGCCGCTGCAGGGCCAATACAGAGTGGGCGGGGTGACGTGCACAGCGTGGGGCGGGGTACAAGGCGGAGCGAAGGCCTCGTACTTCCGGTGCCCTTTGCTTGGTGGTGACATACGGATTGTACTTTGGCTCCCTGTCCTGACACCGCTTGTCCAGTGGCCTCTCCTTTAGGAGGCCCATGGTGGTCTCAGGGACTAGCCTGAGGTGCCTGGAAGACAAGTCAGTAGGGAGAGTAATAGTACGCATGTTGCTTCCCTAGCAGAGCTTGGTTAATTCGGAAGCAGGGGTATGGAACTGTTTTTGCCCCTGCGGCCTAACATTACATATTGTTCATCTCAACCCAGATCGACAAGGTCGGTCTGATTCCGGCTAGATCTGGTCTTAGCAAAGAAATTTCTTCGGGCTCGAGAGGATGATAAAATTTAAGGTCAGCCTTGAAGAGATACTCATAAGTGAAATAAACAGGACACAGATATGTAAATACCTATCTTTTCTGCAAAAGAAAAGAAACTGTTCTACACTGTTGGCAAGAATGTGAGCTAATATAATCATTTGGAAATCATTATGGAGGTTCCTAAAAAAACTAAAACTAGAAATTCTATTTGATTCAATTACTTCCCTTCCTGAGTTAAACACTGTAATACAATGATACATGCATACCCATGTTTATGGCAGAATGATTCATAAATACAGAAATCTTGGAAGTAGTTTACATGTCCATCCACAGACAATAAATGAAAATGTGGTATTTACGTACAGTGACTCCACCATAAAGAATAAATTTGAGTCATTTGTAGGAAAATGGATGTACCTTAAGAACATAATGTTAAAAGAAATAAATCAGACTCACAACATAAGTATCATAATTTCTCATATATGAGAAACCCAAATATAAGTAATTTTTAAAAACAAAATAAGAACAGATCTAGGAAAGAGATACATTTCTTTGCAAATAGGAAGGGGCTCTAGAGATGAAGAGAGGATAAGGAGGAAAGGAGAAATTTTTTTTTTTTTTGAGACTGGGTCTCACTTTGTAGTTCAGGCTGGCCCTGAGCTCACTATGTAGCCTAGGCAAGCCTCCAACTCAGCAATCCTCCTGCCTCTGCTTCCTGAGTGCTGGGATGACTGGCGTGAGCCACCATGTCCGGCACTGTGGTATGTGGTATTGATTGCTGGTGGGCATGAGTCACCACGCCCAACATTGTATGTGGTTACCGGGATCGTACTGGGATCGAACTCAGCACCTTGTGCTTGCGAGGCAGGCGCCGGAACCACTGAGCTAAATCTCTGGCCCGGAAAGGAGAAATTTTTTAAATAAAGATGTGTTGGGCTAAAGATTTAGCTCAGTGGTTCTGGCGCCTGAACAAGGTCCCTGGTTTGATTCTTGGTAACCACATACAACAATCCCAGGTGTGGTGACTCACACCCACCAGCAATCAGTACTACATACCACAATGCTGGGTATGGTCGCTCACACCTGTAATCCCAGCATTTGGGAGCCAGAGGCAGGATTGCTGTGAGTTCCAGGCTGGCCTGGGCTACCTAGTGAGCTCAGGGCCAGCCTGAACTACCAAGCAAGACTCTATCTCAAAAAAAAAAAAAAAAAAAAAAAAACCAAATGCCCATCAACTGGAGACTGGATAAAGATGTGGTTTTTTTTAATAAAATGGAGTACTATTCTGCCATAAAGAATAACAAGATTGATTCATTTATGTGCAAATGGATGCACCTGGAGGACACGCTAATGAGTGAAATCAATAGAGCACAGATAGGCAGATACCAGATCTTCTCGTTGATATGAGCACCTGTAGATGCAAATGAGCTCTAGTAGTATGACAATCTTTTTAGAATGGGAAATTTCCAAAGGAAATTTGGTGTGGGGATGTAATGAGGGGAAGGAATAAATATGATTCTGAAAGAAAATAAAAGAACATGTATATAGGGGGTGGGGAGGTGTGGGTGGGGATATGGGTAAAAATGAGAATTGATTGTGTTATATATTGGTACAAATTCCCCAATGTTATGTGTGATTGTGAGATGTATGCAAATTGTACCAACAAAGAATGCAATTAAAAAAATGAGGGTGGGACAGTTTGAAAACCACACATTTAAATTAATCCTCATTTAGGAATTTGTGGAATCCTCAGAGTCAGCTCATTGTGTTTCTGGTTTATCTGAAGCAAAGCCCACTAACAAGTACCCTAAAGTTTTGAATCACAAATAGTACTGGATTTAGTATTAACCCATAACCACTGTGGGGCAAGAAGAGAAGATTTTTGTTTCTAATGTCCAGACCTGCCACAGTTACTCATTTTTATAGTTTTTCTCACTAGCTTTTGCATGAAAGTATTGAAACAGGGCAATCTGAATCTGTTTGTAGACTTATACGAGTAAAAACTGTATTAAATGTTTCTTGGGCATAAGAAAATGAAGATCCTTGTACTAAAACAAAAAAATATGTTTTGGTTGTCATATAAAACAGAATTTATATCAAAGATGATGTTGATTGCTAATGTGATAATTGGTTGGTAGGAAACATCTTACATGTGACTTAAGACCTGGAATCACATGGACCCCACTGACTCAGAGGGCTCTTATTTCACCTACTCCAGTCAGGCTTCACCTTTAAAATATTTCTTATAGGTAGAAAGGCTAGTTAGACATGTGGTAGGCAGACAGATAGGACAGGCCCTGGAGAAACTCACAAGAACAAAGGACTTTCACTAAAGGTCGGAACCATCAAAAGAGAAAACTCTCACTCCCAGATAACAGTTACTGATAGCTTCAATCTCCTTCTGGGGTAGAGGGTCAAAATCTTTGATCCACCCCTCCTGGAAAGGCAATGATTTCAAAATCTCCCTGGAGAGAAGACCCACATCTCCCCCCCCAAAAACACCAAAAACCCTATCACTTGCTATGTGACTTGATTCCTCATTGGACCCCATTTGATCAGTACTGATTAAGCAACTGTATTTATTGCAATCCCATTGGTTAACTATAGTTTGCCCAGTCTTTTAAATTTTATTGGTAGCCCCCACTTTACTCATTGGTCGATTATAGTCTGTCCACATTTTAAAACCTTACTGGAAACCCCCACTTTGGGCCCGCCTCACCTTGTGGTTTTGGTCCATAAACTCCCCCTCCAAAAAGTGATTCTGGGATACCCACCTTTCTAGGTTCCCCCTTCTGTCTCTCTTAGGCAGAAGCTTTCTTTCTCAATAAAATTTTCCTACTCTAACCACCATTCCTAAAATTCATTCTTTGATTTTAGAGAACATGAACTCGCATTTCAGGTTGGGAACCAGGCCTTGCTCCCCTATATGAATTTCTGGCGGTTTCTAGGAGACATCTGTGATGTGCTTGTAAATTAACACTCTCCTGTCTGGCCATCCCCACATTTTCTGTTTCTTTATAATTCATTAAATGGGAAACCAAAGGTCTTGACTAAGGAAAGAGCAAAGTCCCTACTAAATTCATAGATGAAAATTCTCCTTGGTGAACTCAAAACTCCCTGTACAGCACAGTACAAGGTCATGGCTTTTATAGATAACAAATTGGCTCAGTCCAGACAAGACTGCAGATCTGACAAACGAAAAATTATATGCTCAAGAGAAGCTGAATTTTTACCATATTTCATTATAGAAGATCACAATGAAAGAAAAATGACTTCATGAGCCCTATTCCAGGAGCCCTGGTGAGGGTAAGGATAAAAGGAAAAGGCCAGGGAAGCTGGCTTCCTGTCATACAAGTCATATCTATCAATCAAAGGCAACTTCAAAGAGGCATGCAGTCAAACCTGACAGTGAGTAAATCACAATTATCAAGACCTTATTAGCCACTGCCCTAGAGTTAAAAAGGGCCATTTGCCTCTACCAAGTAACAATCAATTGCTTTGTATGTGCTACAACTTATAAGGCCAAGGTCAAGGTGTGGTGATAGGAAATTAGATTAGATATCATAAATCCTCCAGGACCAATTCTTCTTACCTGAACAAGAGAGCTGTAAACTCTCAACCCTAGAAACAGGCTAGTGGGAAATATATCAGAGTCCAAAAGCATATGAACTTCCTGATGGATAATACAGTATACCAGAGTAACCTAGAAAAGATTGAATTTTCTTTACTTAATAAGAAGTGCCGTGCCAGGCGTGGTGGCTCACGCCTGTAATCCCAGCACTCGGGAGGCAGAGACAGGAGGATTGCTGAGTTCGAGGCTTGCCTGGACTACATAGTGAGCTCAGGGCCAGCCTGAACTACAAAGCGAGACCCTGTCTCAAAAAAAAAAAAAAAAAAAAAAAGAAGTGCCTTAGTGTACTGGTTAATTCTTCAGAGTAACAAGTACTTATCAAAAAAGAAATAGCTAGGCCCCATGCCATGTACCTATCACTGCACCTGATTGGGAGACTGAGGCAGACGTATCACAGATTCAGTGACAATCTACTCAAGACAGCAAGACTCTGTCTTAAATTATAATAAGGGGAGAGGAAGAACAGGATGTCGTCCAGTGACAGAGCACTTGCCTAGCACTTGTGAGCCCTTGGATTCAGTTTCAAAAAAAAAAAAGAAAAGGACATTTTATAGGAGAAATGTTGTCAGATTATCTCATTTCTCTTCCACTTCTTTCAAGCCAATCCACGTCCTAACTGAATGGAGAAAGGGTCACAAGTTGCAGATTCTGTAGGTTTGGTACTCATTATTTTATTTTTTCTCTATAACCAATTGTCAAAAAGAAAATTACCCTTCCCCTAAAACAACAGGAACAAAATGTAATTCTCAATTTCTCAAATTAAAGTACATCTTGGGGCTGGGGATTTAGCTCAGTGGTTCCAATGCCTGCCTATCAAGCTCAAGGTCCTGAGTTTGATGCCCAGTAACCACATACAACAATACCAAGCGTGGTAACTCAATAAGCACTACACACCATAATTCCTGGTGTGGTGGCTTATACCTATAATCCTAGCACTCAGGAGGCAGAGGCAGGAGGATTGCTGAGTTCAAGGCTTGCCTGGGCTACATAGTGAGCTCAGCCTGAACTACAAAGTGAGACCTTGTCTCAAAAAAAAAAAAAAATGATCAAGCTACCTCCAGTCCTCATCTGAAAATGACAAAAGAAAAAACAACAGTTGCCCAAAGATGGTCATGGGCAGCCCATTCACTTAAAGAACTGTCTCATGTATGACTTATGAACAAAGCCACTAAGAAGTCTATTGTTCAAAACAGACAGATAGCAGCATCTACAAAAGCATTCCCTTTGATTTTTTTTTTTGATTGCTAGTAGGTGTGAGCCACCATGCCCAGTATTGTTATATATGGTTACTGGGGATTGAACCAGGGACCTTGTGCTTACTAGGCAGGTGCCAGAACCACTGAGCTAAATCTCCAGCCCTAGGTAAATATTTTTGACCCCCATATTCTTTCCCACCTGTACATGAGTTGTGTCATTTATAGCAAGGCAGTCAGGAATCATTCAGATGAAATCTGGAAGGACAGAACACACTTACCGGGAAGTGAAACCAGATGTTATCCCAAAATCTACAGGAAAGAAGCTAAGCGCTTAAGGACTGATGAAAAATTACACTCTGGGGAAAAAATAAAATGGAAATCAGATGTTTTTAAAAAAGTAAATGAGTTTGAGGCATCCATATTCAAGTGGACATACCTTCAGGACATATATTCATAAGTGAAATAAATAGGTCATAGATGTATAAATGTATCTTTTCTCTGGCATGAAAAACTGAAGATGTAAATGAGTTCTAGAATATATGATATTGTGAAATAGAAAATAATCAAAGGGAAAAAATTGGAGTAAGTAATGAGGGGAAAGAAAAATGTGATGGTAATAAAAAAAAAAGAAAGCTTGTATATATAGGGAGCAGAGGGATTAGGGAATGGGAAAAAATGAGAATTAGATTGTGTCATATACTGGTACAAATTCCCAGTATTGAGTGTGATCATGATGTATACGCATAATGTACCAATAAAGATTCCTTTTTTTTTTTTTTTTTTTTTTGAGACAGGGTCTCGCTTTGTAGTTCAGGCTGGCCCTGAGCTCACTATGGTGCCCAGGCAAGCCGCCGCGAACTCAGCAATCCTCCTGTCTCTGCCTCCCGGGTGCTGGGATTACAGACGTGAGCCACCACGTCCAGCATTGTGGTACGCGGTGTTGATTGTTGGTGGGCATGTCTCCACACCCAGCATTATATGTGGTTACGGGGATCGAACTCAGGACCTTGTGCTTGCGAGGCAGGCGCCGGAACCACTGAGCTAACCCTCCGGCCCAAGATTCAAATTTTAAAAAAATAAAATAAAATGAGCCACATATAAGATGTTTAACATCACTAATCATTAGGCAAATACAAATCAAAACTACAAGGAGAAGCTACATCACACCCATTAATATGGCCATTGTCTAACAGAATAATGAAGCTGTGATAAAAATGAAACCCTTGGGCTGGAGATTTGGCTCAGTGGTGACTCAGGCCCACCAGCAATCAGTACCACATACCACAGTGCCGGGCGTGGTGGCTCCCGCCTGTAATCCCAGCATTCAGCAGGCAGAGACAGGAGGATTGCTGAATTTGAGGTTTGCCTGGGCTACATAGTGAGCTCAGGGCCAGCCTGAACTACAAAGCCCGAACCTGTCTCCAAAAAAAAAAAAAAAGGAAACCCTTGTGCACTGTTTATGTGAGTTTCAAATGGTATAGACACTGGAAGTGAGGATGGTTGTTCTTCAAAAATTTAAAAGTAAATTACTATGTGACCCAGCAATTCCACTTCATATACCCCAATTTAAAGCAATATCCAAGAAATACTTGTATACCTATGTAGCATCATTATTTACAGTAAATGCAAAAGTCAACTCGTGTCTATTCACAGATGAATAAGCAAAATGTGGTATATAGGCTGGGGGTGGTGGCATGCATCCAGCACTTGGGAGGGTGAGGCAGAAGGATTGCCATGAGTTCAAAGCCTGCCTGGGCTACGTGAGTTTGAGGCCAGTCTGAATTGTAGAGTGAGACACTGTTTCAAGGAAAAAATGTGGGGCCGGAGATTTAGCTCAGTGGTTCTGGTGCCTGTCTAGCAAGCGCAAGGTCCCTGGTTTGAGCCCCAGTAACTACATACAATACTGAGCATGGTGACTCACGTCCACCAGCAATCAGTACCACATACCACAGTGCCAGGCGTGGTGGCTCATGCCTGTAATCCCAGCACTGGGGAGGCAGAGGCAAGAGGATTGCTGTGAGTTCAAGGTTTGTCTGGGCTACT
>PVIC010002117.1:67766-81625 GCA_004025085.1 Thryonomys swinderianus
TTTTTTTTTTTTTTTTTTGGAGATAGGGTCTCGCTCTGTAGTTCAGGCTGACCCTGAGCTCACTATGTAGCCCAGAAAAACCTCGAACTCAGCAATCCTCCTGCCTCTGCCTCCTGAGTGTTGGGATGACAGGCATGAGCCACCACACCTGGCACCGTGATATGTGGTATTGATGGCTGGTGGGTGTGGGTCACCACGCCCAGCATTGTATGTGGTTACTGGGATCGGGATCGAACTCAGGACTTTGTGCTGGAACCACTGAGCTAAATCTCCAGCCCCTAGAGGGGTGAATTTTGATGACCTAGTGCTAGCTAAAATAAACCAGTCACAAAAAGACAACTGCTATATAATTCTACTTCTATGAGATACTTAAAATAATCAAGCAACAAAAACAGATAACAGAATGGTAGGTGCTGAGTCTGAGCTAAGGAAACATGGGGGGCTATTGGTAATGTCTAGAGTTTTAGTTTAGTTTTTTTTTCAGTACCAGGGATTGAACTTGGGCCCTTGTGCATCCAAAGTTGGTGTGGTATAGAGTTTTAGTTTTACAAGAGACAAAGATAGATGATGATGATGATAGTTGTACTTAATGTCACTGAAAATGTATGTATGTATTTGAGACAGGGTCTTGCTTTATAGTTCAGGCTGGCCCTGAGCTCACTATAGCCCAGGCAAGCCTGGAACTCAGCAATCTCCTGTCTCTGACCTCTGAGTGCTGAGATAACAGGAGCAAACCACCGCGACTGGCAGTCACTGTGGTATGTGGTACTGATTGCTGGTGGGTATAAATCACCATGCCCAGTATTGTTCTATGTGGTTTCTGGGGGATCGAACTCAACCTTTTGCTTGCTAGGCAGGCAAGGGAACCACTGAGCTAAATATCCGGGCCTCTAGGAATGTTTTTTAATCCTTTCAAATCTGATTGAAAATCTGATTACAGTTATAGAAAAGCTCACAACATTTACATTAAAAATTTCTATATTGGGCTGGGAATTTAGTTTAGTGGTTCTAGTGCCTGCCTAATAAGCACAAGGTCCCTGGTTCAATCCCTGGTAACCACATACAACAACACTGGGTGTGGTGACTTTTGCCCACCAGCCATCAGTACCACATACCACAGTGCTGGGTATGGTGGCTCACACCTGTAATCCCAGCACTCAGAGGCAGAGGCAGGAGGATTGCTGAGTTCAAAGCTTGCCTGGGCTGCATAGTGAGCTCAGGACTAGCCTGAACTACAAAGCGAGACCCTGTCTCAAAAAAAAAAAAGTTTATATATAATTTTAGGAGTTTTATTGGCTTGGATAACTAGGAAATTCTACTCTTTGACTTCAATTATTATCTACTTATGAATCACATGTCTCTTATACCTAGATTTATGTCCTAACTTATCTCCAAACCCATCAGGTTAGTAAATACTGTCAATAGAATATTAACAACATCAAATTCAACATATCAAAAACTCCAAACGTTTTCTATTATGTCAAACTGGTTTGATTTGAGGGGAGGAGGGTTGCAAACATCACATTTTTAAATGTATATGAAGAATTCTTGAGAAGGAATAACTTTCCTGTTAACGGCCATTTGAGGACTCGTGACTACTGCATGATTCATCCCAGGAATGCCAGGACTCAAGCCAAAAGTGATTTGTGGAGATGTGTGGGTCGTGATGTCCTCTATGTTCCCTTCCTGCTGATTGTATTGTGTTACCTCATGGATTCTGCAAGTTTACAGAATGTTCTTTGTATTATTTGCTCAAGATGTTTACATGTACTCAGTTAATCTTTCCTCTTCCCCCTTAAAGGCCAGCTATGGTGCCCACAACATCCACATATGCACTAGATAAGCTTGGATGACTCTAATAAACTTTGCTATCAGCCATCATCTGGTAGAACAATTGTCTGTCCACAATCATCCTCCCAGTTCCTTTTCCCATCGAGGGAAGAACTCAACACCTTCTCCTTTGTCAGACCAGATCATCTCTTTCTATTCATTCATAATATATGGAATCATTAACTGCTCAAATAGGTCAAGAAAGAATTTGTTCTGCAAGATGGCAGAGTAACAATGCAAAGTGAATTGTGTTAAATGTCCAGGCTAATTTGTTCCTATCTCCATAGCAGCAGTGACCACTGAGCAAAAAAAGCACTTAAGCGTAGTTCCCCAAGATGCTGAATATCAAAATCTCCTTTTTTTTGAGACAGGGTCTCGCTTTGTGGTTCACGCTGGCCCTGAACTCACTATATAGCAGGCAAGCCTTGAACTCAGCAATCCTCCTGCCTCTGCCTCATGAGTGCTAGTATTATAGGTGAGAGCCACCAGGCCCAGTATTGTTGTATATGGTTACTAGGATCGAACCAGGGACCTTGTACTTGCCAGGCAGGCACAGAAACTAAGCTAAATCTCCAGTCCTGAATATCAAAATCTTAAGCAGCTGGTTCCACCAGGATTTATCCAAGAAGACTGCTTACTGCTTGGGCCTAGAGTTAAGTGAGGTGGTGACTAAGAAATTTAGCAACAGCAGATGTATGTGGAAATTGGCAGAAGTACACTGTGGAGAAGATATCTACAGTGCTCAGGGTTGTGGTGAAATCAACAACAACCTAATGGAGCTTTTGGTCATGGTTAATGCCTTCAAGATTGCTTCAGTAAACTGGATTATTGCCGTCATCCTATGCTTCACTTATACCCATAAGAAGGATAAAACTGGGCTCTAGTCTCAGGCAAACTGGTCACAAATCTGCTATCTGTCGCAAGTGCAGACCATATTATCCCCATAGATCTACATACATGATTCTCAAATTCAGGACTGCTTTATTTTGTTTTGTTTTGTTTTGAAACAGGGTCTCACTTTGTAGTTCAGGTTGGCCCTGAGTTTACTGCATAGCCCAGGCAAGCCTCAGACTCAGTAATCCTCTTGCCTCTGTCTCCCGAGTGCTTGGGATTACAGGCATGAGCCACCATGCCCAGCCAGGACTGGCTTTTTTTCCCACTAATCCAATAGGTATTTTCTAATCCATTCAAGTTGATAAAACAATTAACTATCAAAATCCACCCTAGTCAACTTGACAATGAGACACATTTCTTCAGATCATATTTAGTCTTTAGGTACAATAGCAAATTCATATTTATCCCTAATGTTATGCCCAAGTCCCTGGTTCGATCCTGGTAACCACTGAGACAGTCTCTCAGAAGACAACATGATCTTCAAGTCCAACCAAGAGCTTTATTACTTAACTGAGGGCCATCCCTCCATAAGAGGAAGGTGCCCACTCAGACTAACACAGTCCTTAAAGGCAAAAAAAATTTTTTTTTTGAGACAAGGTCTCGCTTTGTAGTTCAGGCTGGCTCTGAGCTCACTATGTAGCCCAGGCAAGCTTCGAACTCAGCAATCCTCCCGTCTCTGCCTCCCAAGTGCTGGGATTACAGGCATGAGCCACCACGCCCGGCACTGTGGTATGTGGTATTGATTGCTGGTGGGCGTGAATCTCCACGCCCAGCATTGTATGTGGTTACAGGGGATCAAACTCAGGGCCTTGTGCTTGCAAGGCAGGCGCCAGAACCACTGAGCTAACTCTCTGGCCCTTAACGGCAAAATTTGATCCCCTCCTCAACTATTACAAAGAGGTTTCTATGCAGCACTGATTAGATCATTCTATTGTTAAAGTGCAGAAGTGAATCGTTACAGAAGCCAATAGCAACGATTAGATCACTGGTTACTATAGAATAGTACATTTTAAAAACATACAATTTGTGGCTATGCACATCAAGTGGGTAGACAGTTCCCAAGGAGATAAGTTCTGGGTTCACAGGGAGGTTACAGGACACAAATGGAGGTTTTTAATAAAATGGCTGTTTTTATGTCAAATTGGGTTTTATACCTAAATGATAAAACTATCATGTATACAAATGAAAACACACTAATTTCCTTTCCAGAACAAAAGACCAAGTTTCTCTTTGGCTGATGCTTGTAAAGAACCTTCATTCCTGAGGGTTCTGGGCCAATTTTCATCCTCGCTGGATTGAGTTCTCGTTTTCCATGGATCTTAAAACAGCATGGTAATACTTAGAAGTGCCCTAAGAGATCTTCTACTACACTCCAAATACATTCTGCTCTTCTTTCACTGTGGAGCAATAGTTCAAGTTCCCCTCAGTAGTGTGGATTAATCAGCCTTGATAACACTGTAGCTCCTTTTTTGTTTGTTTACTCTGAGACAAGAGAAGTGCATGAGATAGAAGTCTTAGCTTCAAATTCATTGTTGTCATTGTTGTGCTTCCTGGTACAAGCCTTTCTCACTCTGGAACCAAGACTTCTAGGCCAGTATAGCATAAGGTCTTGGGAACAGGGAGCAATAATTTTGTTAGTAGTTCACTAAAGTGGTACCATTCCCATTTCCAGTCCCTGACTCCTGGATTCATGAATCCTGACTATGGGGGAAATAGTCCCATAAAGTGGAGGCTGATGCAAAGGTTGATATATAGCTCCCACAAGGTCTTGCCACCTAGTTGGCATTAGAGTTGCATGTTTAAAAGGCTATTCCACTTTTCTATTAATGTGACTACTTTTGGGTGGTAAGGGCACCATAAGACCCATGAATTCCATGAGCCACTTGACTTATTTCTTTGGCTGTGAACTATGTCTCTTTGTCAGAAGCAATGCAATGTGGAATACCATGTGGTAGATAAGGCATTTTCAAAGTCCATGGATGTGAGTTTTGGCAGAAGCATAATGTGCAGGGAAAGCAAATCTTTACCTGAAATAAGTGTGCATTCCAGTAAGGACAAAGTGCTTCCTTTAATTAACTTGCCACTAGTTCTTCAGAGGTTGATTCCCCCAGGGAATAGTGCTGTATCCAAGATTTGGTCTCTGATGCTGGTATTCGGGTTTCCAGCAGTGGCTATAGCCAGACCAGCCTTAGTGAGCAGAAGTCTATGTTGCTGAGCTCATGCACACATCTACCCTTGCCACTATGGCCACTTTTCACGAGCCCATTGGGCACAACAATGGTGGCTAAAGAAAAAGGTTGACTGCTGTCCACAGAATGGTTCATCCTTTCAATGTGATTATTAGTCTTCTGCTGAAGTCACCTTTGGTGAGCATTTACAGGGATAAAAATATCAAGTCTCTTTGTGGTGGCTCTGTCCAAACTCTTAGGCTTTCTAAAACACTACTATAAGAGCCAGACAGACCAGGATTTGAATCACAGTTCTCCCAGTTATTGGTAGTATTTGTTTTTAGCAAGTAGCCTAACTCCTTTGAATCTCAACTCATTCGTCCTTAAAACTGTGACTACATCTATGTGTTAGGTAATTTTCTGTCATTGCTGAGACATAATACCTGACACCCAAAGATAAAAGGGAAGTGTTTGGAGCAGTTTCAGTCCATAGTCGACTGGCCCAAAGGCTGGGATGGCAAACAAGCATCTGAGAAGAGAAATAATGTGGCCCACACAAGGCAGCAGACCAAGAAGCAAGAGAGAGCTAACATCTTCTCTTTACCCCTCTAATCTTTTTTTTTTTTTTTGAGACAGGGTCTCGCTTTGTAGTTCAGGCTGGCTCTGAGCTCACTATGTAGCCCAGGCAAGCCTCGAACTCAGCAATCCTCCTGTCTCTGCCTCCCGAGTGCTGGGATTACAGGCGTGAGCCACCACACCCGGCACTGTGGTATGTGGTATTGATTGCTGGTGGGTGTGAGTCTCCACGCCCAGCATTGTATGTGGTCACCGGGGATCCAACTCAGGACCTTGCGCTTGCAAGGCAGGCACCGGAACCACTGAGCTAACCCTCCAGCCCTACCCCTCTAATCTTATTCAAACTACTTAGGGTGGTGGCACTCACACCCTTAACCCTAGAGCCCTTGAGTCTAGCATTGCATTGTGAATCTATTCCAGTTTCACACACTCTAGACCAAGCCTATCCACATGAGGATTTAAAGGCACACATAGACCCAATCCATAACATTATGCCCCTGCCCACCAAAGATACATGTACGTTCCTTTACACAAAAGGCATTTAGTCCGTCTCTGAGAACTGCAAAGTCCTAACAGTTTCAGCACTGCAGAGAAGCCCAAATCCAAAGTCTTATCTGAGATTTAAGGCAAACTCTTAGCTACAAGTCCCTGTATAAATGAAAAGAAAGTTAAACCCTCCCAACATTCAAGATAGACATTTCCACTCCAAAAGTTACAAACAGGGATACAAAGGAATGGGATCAAAGCAAGCCCAAAATTCAGATGGGCAAACATGCACTATCAGTATCCAAGGCAATCTGTGGGAAGTTGTAAGGCTTAGGTGGCCCCACTCTGCAACATTACAGTTGGTTGTAGCTCCCACGACTTCTCCCTGTGGCTGGCTCTCCTCCCTCTTTTCAGTTTTCCTCAGATAATCCATGCTCTTGGTCTCTCCAAAGTTCTAGGGTCTCCACCGCACCTTCGGCCTTACATTCACCTTTACACATTCTTGTCTCTCATGAGCACATGGCCTTCTTCTGAAATCTGGGCGGAAGCTTTCCCAACACTACAACTCTTCCATTGTGCATGTGCCTAAAACCAGTGTGACGTGGACAATGCCAAGGTCTGCTGCCAGTTAGAGCTTTAGCAAAGGTTCCTTTTCTCTTGGTTACAGAGGTCCAGCACCTAGGAATCAAACCCAAAGGAACAACTTCCCTAGGCTGCCATCATTTTGGAATAAGTTTCTTAGGTCATCACCAGTTTGAAACTCATCTTGGCCTCCACCATCCTGGAACACGGTGCTCTGGAGCTTTCTTCTCAAAATCTTTCATCTTTCAACCCTGAGCCTGCAAAGTGTGTAGTCCTGTGATTCCCTTGGGGCATCATTTCTATTTTCCTGTTTCTTTGCTATTGATTTTCAATATAGATCTGGCTAAAATCCCCCAACAGAAGCTATGCCGCTGCCTCAATATTTGAGTGCTGTGACATTTCTTCTGCAAGATTAATTAGTCCACCACCCCTAATCTCAGTCTCAGTAGTCTCTGGACATGAACAAAATGGAGACAAACTTTCTGCCAAGACATAAAACAAATCATCTGGAGTCCAACCACCAATTCAGTCCTTCTTCCTGGCGGAAACCTCCCTAGCCTGGTCATTACAAACTCTCTGGTCTTCTGAGCACTGACCAGAATCTCCCATACAGAACAGCCTAAGACATTCCAGCTCTACTTCTTCAGCTGGCAGCTCTGACTCGTTCAGGAATGTCTCTGAACACGAGCAAACTGAAGACAAACCTTCTTCTAAGTTACAACATTCATTGTCCAGAAGCCAGCAGCCAACGCAGTTGTTCTCTCAGCAGAAAACGCCTGAGCCTGGTCTTCACCGGCCCTCTAGTCTTGTAGTCTGACCGGAATCTCCCACACAGAACAGCCTAAGGTGTTCCAGCTCTGCTTGCATAACCACCATCTCCAAATCTTGCCTATCTTCCTCTCCCCACAAGCCAGTTTCAAATGCCTTTGAGCCACATGGCCAGGTAATGTCACAGACAGGACTCCACTTCTCTGGTATCAAGTTTCTGTGTTAGTTACTTTTTTCTCCCGTTGCTGAGACAAAATACCTGACACCCAAAGTTAAAAGGAAAGGGGTTTATTTGGCTTGCAGTTTGGAGTAGTGTCAGTCCATAGTCTGCTGGCCTCAAAGTTGGAATGGCAAACAAGCATCACAGAGGAGAAACAACGTGGTGTGTACAAGCCAGCAGACCAAGAAGCAAGAAAGCATTCAGGGCTTTTCTGGCATCCCCATGTACAATCTATATGCTGTGCCACCTGTCCTGAAGTGGATTAGGAGAGCATCTCTGAGCAGAGGGACTGCATGGTTGTCTCACCTCATGCTGGTGGAGCCAAGAGTTACCTCCATTGCAGGTCAATGGAACGTGGACTTTGCCTTGTTCACCAAGAACACAAGAAGGCCAGTGAAGTGGACCACATGGCTCTCATGGGAAATGTGAAAGACAGGGTGACTCCTACGGATGACACGGCCAACACCTGTGGCACAATCTGTCCTGTGGCTGACAACTTGTCTCAGCCAGAGCTACCAGAGTTCACGTTGTCTTGACTCATGGAGTCCTCTCGGGCCCAGCCATTTCTCACCTTGACACCACATGCTCTGAAGCAGCAGTAGTCACCAGTACCATACCTCAGGAGGACAAATTGAAGCACTGCTCCCAAGTGGTGACTTGCATTTCCATGATCCTCAAAGAGGCCATCAGGGGAACTCACACTGGGTAATCTGTTTCTTACCTGTTCGTCCACATCCCTTTCCAATAGCACAATTTCTGAAAGGTCTTACACATAAAATCAATCCTTGTTTTCCCTTGCTATTTAATGACAAAGTCAGCAGGAGACTCAGCTTGCTCTAGCATAGCACTCCACATCTCACATAGATATATTAGAGTTTATTTTAAATCAGAGAAAGACAGACTGAGACTGACTGCTGGGATTTCCCACCTGCGTAGGCTCATTCTGCCTTCCTTGATTTTTGTGAGCCTTGCAGTTCTAACTAGAGTTCAGCTGCTGCAAGATTTCAAATTTTCGAGTGTTATTTAAGGCTATCTGTGATTATGGAAGCTCAAATTCCTTTGCATGTGAATGCTTTAAGGTTGTTCTTTGTTTGGAACATGTGACGAGTTTTCTAAATTTTGTCCTAAATTGCAGGAAGCCTTGGGTGGCCCCAAATCTAGTCCCAGTATTGCAGCAGCTTGTAAAACAGGAGCAGGCCTCTCAGCTTGAGCAGCTGTTAGGTGGGATCACGAAAGTTAAAAAGGGGATAATACAGCATAGGAAGTGTTTCTTGGGAGTAAGAAGCCTGATTCTTCGTCACCTGCTCACCTATGTAGCCGGGATTCTCCTTTGTACTTGTTACTTTCTATTTGGCTTTATCCGCAGGCATATTAACCTTTTCTGGGCCAAATAACCCCTTGGGCCCAAGTGCTCACTGTACCATAGTCTTTTGAAACACAGACTTGGTTCCTACTTTATCAATGCTAACATTCACATTAGACAATGTGGTATGCCTTAATCTTCCCTAATCTGCTACCACCACGGAGTAGGCTTTAGATAGTATTATAGAGTGCTTTTTGATTATTTAATTTTCATCTTTTTTTTTTTGAGACAGGGTCTCGCTTTGTAGTTCAGGCTGGCTCTGAGCTCACTATGTAGCCCAGGCAAGCCTCCAACTCAGCAATCCTCCTGCCTCTGCCTCCCGAGTGCTGGGATTGCAGGCGTGAGCCACCACGCCCAGCACTGAAGTATGTGGTATTGATTGCTGGTGGGTGTGAGTCACCATGCCCAGCATTGTATGTGGTTACCGGTATCGAATTCAGGACCTTGCTCTTGCGAGGCAGACACCGGAACCACTGAGCTAAATCTCCGGCCCTAATTTTCATCTTATTTCCTCAGATCTGTTTGGTCTCTCATGACCTGAGATTTCTACTAAAAAGATTGATTTGTCTCCTGTAAACTAATATAGTATATGTGAAGAAAAATTTTTAGAAAGAACTAGGTCAGCATCCGTGGCACTAACCTGTCCTATATCTTTGCTATCTCTCAATTACATGTTTCACATTCCTATTGCAACAAACTTGGTTTAGGCCTCTGTCGTGATTAATTTTTATGTCAATATGACCAGCCCACAAGGTGCCAAGATATGTCAAACATTACTCTGGATATTTCTGGATGAGATTATACTTAAATTAGGCTTCAGCTGGAACCATCATCTTCTGGTAACTTGCCAACATGACAAACACCAAGGGAAAGAGGAGGGGAAAGCAATATATATTCTCTAGGCCTTGTAAAAAACATGGGGTTGTTCCTTTGGCCACATACATGTGAATCTACAAGAAAAAGGGTGATATCATACACATTAAAGGAATGGGTAGTTCAAAAGGGAATGCCACACAGAGGTTACCATGGTAAAACTAGAAGAGTCTACAATGTTAACCAGTATGCCATTGGCACTGTTGTAAACAAAGGACAAGATTCTTGTCAAGAGGATTAATGTACATGCTGAGCATATGAAACATTCAAACAGTTGAATGAGCTTCCTGAAGCATGCCAAAGGAAAATGATCAGAAAAATAAGGAAGCCAAAGAGAAAGGTACCTAGATTCAACTGAAGCACCAGCCTGCCCCACTCAGAGAAGCACACTTTTTGAGAACCAATAAGAAGGAGCCTGCTATGAATTCCCTATGAATTTCCTCATAGCATAAACTGAGAATGTAACTCTGCCATGCAGCACCTAATTAGTAGCTTAGGGCCCTAGGCCCTGATTAAAAATTTAAAAATCATCCTGTGTTATAAGGATGTTTTCTTTTTTTTTTTCCTGCGGTTTTTTTGTTTTGTTTTGTTTTGTTTTGTTTTGTTTTTTGGAGACAGGGTCTCTCTTTGTAGTTCAGGCTGGCCCTGAGCTCACTATGTGGCCCAGCAAACCTCAAACTCAGCAATCCTCTGCCTCTGCCTCCTGAGTGCTGTGATCAAAGGCATGAACCACCACACCGGGCATTGTGTTGTATGGTACTGACTGGTAGTGGGCATGAGTCACCACACCCAGTATTGTGGTATGTGGTTACCAGGGATAGAACTAGAGATCTTGGGCTTGCTAGGCAGGCACTGGAACCACTGAGCTAAATCTCCAGCTCAAGGATGGTTTCTTAATTGAATAGGTGTGTGGTGCCTTTACCAGAGAAACATATTTGGAGCAGATTCTCATTGTTAACCTAGTTAACTGTATCAGGTCTTTACTCTTCAGAGTTTTTCTTGATGACAGATGTGATTATGCAGATGTATACCCAAATATTAATGAAATATTTATATTGGCTTAATCTTTTAACCATGAAGATGTATCAAAATAAATTGAGGGGCCAAGGATTTAGTTCAGTGGTTCGGGCACCTGCATCATAAACACAAGGTCCCAGGGTTCAATTCCCTGGCACCATATACCACAGTACTAGGCATGGTGGCTCACGCCCTTAATCCCAGCAATCAGCACCACACATCACAATCCCAGGCATGGTGGGTCATGCCTATAACCCCATCACTTGGGGAGCAGAGGCAGGAGGGCTGCTGTGAGTTCAAGGCTAGCCTGGGCTACATAGTGAGTTCAGGGCCAAGCTGAACTACAAAGTGAGACCCTGTCTCAAAAAAAAAAATTGCTACTCAGTAAAGCAAACTAAGTGGTTGGGCCTAATCTAACACCAGTGGACCACAAGGTGATCTTCCCTAAGAAAATCATCCTACCTGACAGCCTTTAAATTTGAGTTGCTTTGGTTTTTTGAGACAAGGTCTCACTATGTAGTTTAGACTGGCCTAGAACTCACTAGGTAGCTTAGGCTGGCCTTGAACCTAGCTGTGCAGTAAATTTCTATCTGTATTATATCTATCTTTTGGTTCTGCTTCTCTGGAGAACCTTGATTAAAACAGGTACTATAGTGCCGGGCATGGTGGCTCACGCCTGTAATCCCAGCACTTGGGAGGCAGAGATAGGAGGATTGCTGAGTTTGAGGCTTGCCTGGGCTACATAGTGAGCTCAGGGCCAGCCTGAACTACAAAGCGAGACCCTGTCTCAAAAAAAGAAAAAAAAAAAACAGGTACTATGCGTTGCCTGAATTAACAGCCTCCTAAATAACATTGTTAACGGAGTATTCCCCCTAATCTATGTTCATTGTAAACAGGATGATCTTCCTAAAATACAAATCTGTGATCACTTTCTCAAAATCCTTCAATGACTCCCTGTTGCTCTTAGGATAAAGCCTGTACTCTTTAATATGGCTTACAAAGCCCTTAACCACCTGCAACCCACTTCATTGTTACACAGTCTCCCCTGTACCTAACCTTTTCCCCCACTACATGGATAAGTGAATGTTACTGCTTAGCGAGTTGTTCAAAACAGAAACCTGCACTCTCTCCTTCCTCTCCCTCTATATATCTAATCACCATATCCTCGTTCTTCCTCCAGTGCCACCATCTTGATCCAAAACACCATCTTTTCTCAGCTATACTCATAAAACAACCATAATATTCCTGCACTAAAGTAAAATAAATGCTTCTTATGAATAGCTTGAATATCCAAGTTTAATAGTTTTATACTCTAAAATATCAAGTTTAATAGTTTTATACTCTAAAATATTTAATATGTAATAACATGTTACAGTCTTGCAGACCCTATTGTATTTTTTTTTTGAGATGGTCTCCCTTTGTAGTTCAGGCTGGCCCTGAGCTCACTATGTAGCCCAGGCAAGCCTCAAACTCAGCAATCCTCCTGCCTCTGCCTCCCAAGTGCTGGGATTACAGGCTTGAGCCACCACACCCAGCAGTGTGGTGTGTGGTATTGATTGCTGGTGGGCATGAGTCACCACACCCAGCATTGTATGTGGTTACTGGGATCCAACTCAGGGACTTGCGCTTGCGAGGCAGGCGCTGGAACCACTGAGCTAAATCTCCAGCCCAACCCTATTGTTTTTTGTTTTTTGTTTTTTTTTTGACAGGGTCTCACTTTGTAGTTCAGGCTGGCCCTGAGCTCACTATGTAGCCTAGGCAAGCCTCAAACTCAGCAATCCTCCTGCCTCTGCCTCTGCCTCCTGAGTTCTGGGATTACAGGCGTGAGCCACCACACCTGGCACTGTGGTATGTGGTATTGATTGCTGTTGGGCGTGAGTCTCCACGCCCAGCATGGTATGTGGTTACCGGGATCGAACTTAGCACCTTGCGTTTGCGAGGCAGGCGCCAGAACTACTGAGCTAACCCTCGGGCCCCTTACTGTATTTTTAAGAATCATGAAAACTATAAAATTTCCAGGTACCCAGAAGAAAACACAAGATCAAGACTTTCTTGCATACTCAAAAATAAAGAACTAATAAAGCAAGATCAAGAGACAGAGGGAAGGAGAATGAGCATGAAAAAAAAAGAAGTTAAGATATGTTACATATATCTACCAGCTCCAAACAAAAAAATCTACAACAAACATATACTAATAAAATATAAATTAAAAATAATGCTTTAATTAAATCATAGTGTTTCTTTAGTATACAAGGTAAATGTTATAAAGAATTGTGGGGTCAGAGATTTAACTCAGTGGTTCCAGCAGCTGCCTAGCATGTGCAAGGCCCCCTGGTTCAATCCCCAATAACCACATACAACAATACTGGGCATGGTGACTCACACCTATAATCCCAGCACTCAGGAGGCAGAGGCAGGAGGATTGCTGAGTTCCAGACTTGCCTGGGCTCCATAGTGAGCTCAGGGCCAGCCTGAATGACAAAGTGAGACTCTGTATCAAAAAAAAAAAAAATTGTGAAGAATCTGAGCTGTTATCCTATTTGCAAGCTATTAACTTAACCTACTAACAGTCCTATGAATATTGGCAGAAAACACAGACTCCAGGGTCACAGACAAAGTTATTCTTGCCCCAAATAGCAATAACTAGTTCACAGTATTAGCATTTTTGTTTGTTTTAGTCCTTCAACCTGTAATTCCTACAGGGTAGCAAAAAGAGGGCCTAGGTGATATCTATACACAATGAGTTTCATTACAAAAAAAGATCCCCAAGCTTAGAAAATCTGTATCTTTTTATACTGGATGGTATAGACCATTGGTAGACACTGTATCTATTTTCCAAAGCTCAAAGTGAGCCAACCCTTTGCCCAGGAAGAAAATAGTACTTCTGTGTCAGGGTTGTTCCCTATCCAAGTCTTGGATAAAGATCAGTGTTTCTGCTTATAAAATATAGAAATGCAAGAGGCCCATAGAGAACTCCCGATAATATCTATAGTCTCCCAGCATTATCCATAAGAACTACACACTTTCTACTACTACTATGTAGTTTCTACAATCTTGGCTCCTGGAAATGTTTTGATGATTA